>JANHGL010024581.1:158271-173296 GCA_024611195.1 Ceyx melanurus | reverse complement strand
ATTGCAGGGGAGGTTGGCCAAGGCTCTGAGCAGCCTGGGCTAGTTGAGGGTGTCCCTGCTCCCTGCAGGGGGCTGCATTAGATGCCCTTTGGAGCTCCCTTCCAGCCCTAAACGTTCTAGGATTCTATGATTTCCTTGTCTCCCTGGGGTGGGGGTGAGGAAGTGAATAAGCAGCCGTGTACTTAGCTGCTGGCTGGATTCATCTCACCACAACAGACTCTGAAATGCTTGGAATCATCCTGTCATTCCTGCAGCATGGCCACATGCTGAGCAACTTAACTTTCCATGGAGACACTCAGTTTTGGAAATGCCTTTTTGCTGCTCATCAGCTCCCATTTTTTTGCCTTCCACAGGATACCCTAGAGTGGTCTGTGGAAATGCTTCCTTCTCAGTTCATGGAAAAGCCAAAAAGCTGGTCATGCTACGTTACCTTCTGCAGTGACCCACTGAAGTCATTTGACTTCACCTTGCCATGCACTACAAGCACCTAAATTGCAATCAGAGAGCTGAGAAGCAGCTGAACTTGTTTCTCAGCCACCTATTCCCTGACTAGAACTATGGAGACACAGGAACATGAGGCAAAATATTTCCATATTTGCAGCTACAGAGGTTTGATAGACTATTCTGTTTTCCAACAAATGTAAAATGTAATGTAAGAACCTACCTTAATTCAACATTCAGACCATACATGAAAACATTAAAGAAACTAAAAGGTTAAGTTATTCAGAAGCAGTAACTCACAATTGCAAACACTGTAGGCAGCTAAGCACCTACCTTATCTGGGGAACAACTAGCTGTAAGCATCAGTTAACTTTATGATACAACCTTTACTTTTTATTATTTCCTGATCTGCTGTTCAATTTTACAACCTGAATGCAAGTTACTTTGTTAATAAAGCCAGAAAGAAAATTTGACCATATTACTCAACCTTTGCTCAGGAACAAAGATGTGAAAACGAGTTAAATGCTAATGTCTAAGGGTATTACTTTTACTCTTGGGAAAGGAATAGAGCTTTCTCCCTGACTGGTGTTTCAAAAAGCATCATTAAAGCTGTGTGATAGCACAAGTTAGTCTCTTCATCCTAGTACCACGTGGTCTCCAGGTTTCAGTAACACACTAAAGAGCTTTATGTTTTCATTAAACACATTTAAAACACAAGGTTGTGTTATTAGATAAGCAATTAGCACCAGATCCAGCAAAACTGCTATTTGCTCCTGAAGAGTTTAAATCCTTTATCTGGAAAAGTTAATGAAGTAATTATAATGTTTTTATTAATGAAGATTAGAGATGGATTGAAATGGCATTTGGAAGATAAACCAGACAATTAAATTGGCTTTCAGGACTGTGGAAATTCCTTAGGGCCCACAGAAAAACCACTCAGGATACCTATACTAAGGAGGACATTTGGAAAACACTTAGATTTTAATGCCACAGGACTCCAGACAGCAGAAACCATCTTCATATCAGCACCAGGGATTGTAAGCACTGTGATATGTAATGCTGACCAGCTGTGCCTGAAGCTTTGTTTTCAAGTCCTTTCAAGATGTCTTGAACTGCAGCAGCACCTTCCCTATTAAGCATCCTGCTCTAATGATGTGGGGCAATTAGAAATGTTCGTTAGCATTTGAACTGAGATGGCTGTCAGATCATTTCAGTGGGTAATGTGATCTCCAGCTACATGGAGAAGGAAGATGCCATCAACAAAACTATTATTATTAGGTTATTATTTATATTGCATCCTATGTAATACTGCAAAAAATGCAAGTGTTTGACCTGGAAAATTCTAAATTAACTCAGAGAAGGTGTCCAGTGCAGGGATGGGTAGGAAAGGCAGCAAGGATACACACCTTAAATTAGGAATGGCATAGGAAAAATAAGTTATATGACTAAGAAAACATCTAATAGGGACAATAAGCAGATTAATTTGACTGAAACAAGATTGCTGGTAGAATACACAGACTAATTCTATCCTTAGTTTTACATAGTCCCTATTTAGACAGAAACAAGCTTTGAACCTAAGTGTTCTTAGGGATAGACAGAAAAGGCCAAGGCAAACTTGGACAGTCTGGGAGTTCTGAGGATTTAAAGGTAAATGTGGGAGTTTTTCTTCACTGGTCCTTGTAATGTAGAAAAGAAGAAGGACTGGGCAGCTGCAACTTTTGTCAGGGGGTTCTCAGATGAAATTGTTCTACAGCATATAAGGAGGAATGTGTATATTGAAAAAAACCCAAGTTCTTTAATAAAAATCAATTTGTCCCAATCACTATTTACAGTAACTTAAAAAAAAAAAAAAGAAAAGCAACTAGTTATAATGTATTTTTAGACTTTATATGAATGAAAATCAGAAATCCTACTGGAATATGAAGAATACATCTTCAAAGAACTGTACTTGAGTAGGGAGGCAATAAATCACATATTCACATGGCACTTAGGATATCCTTTGACCTTCACACTGTGAAGAAAGCAGCAAAGAGGAACATGAAGAAAGCTGCAAGATATAAGGAGCATGGTGGAAAGGACATTTAGTTTAAAAATATATGGAACTTTTTAGGAGCTCTTGGGAAAAACAAGAGGAAAGATGGAGGCTTGACCACGAACAATGTTCACCTGAAACATACCAAATTTAGACTAGGTGAAAACTAACTTCCACAAAGGAGTTGTTCATCGATGGAGCAGTCTGCCAAGAGAAATCCCTGAGATATCAGAGAAGGAAATACTTCAAGAGAGATTAGATAATATACTCAAAATAGTGCAGCAGATAAACCTGTAAAATATGCAAGAGGCTGGAGTGGATAATTTATTTCAGCCTAGACTTCTGAGTCTTTGTTTAGGACTTTATATATAAAATAATCTGATAGTATTTCACTTGTGACCATAGGAAGAATCCAGTCCTGCAAAGTCTGAGGCATTTTAAGAATCCCTAACTATGCATAGACTTTGTGTTGGATTTAACATCATATCACACAGAGTCACCAGATATATTCAGAAGTTTTTCCTCCCCAACCATCTGAAAATTAACAGTATCTGAAGGAATCTGGCTGCAAACCAGCAGAGGGGAGATACCACAGGCAAATTTTCATCTGCTGTGAAGGAAATACAGCTCCATTCTCCCATTGTCCCCTGTTCCCCAAGGCTTGCTGCTGAATACTATTTGAACCTCCTGAAACTGGAGCCTTCTTCCCAAGGATTTGGTTGCAATTACCCACAAACACTTCTCTGGTGTAGCTTTTCAATATTGCTAAATGGCAGCTCAAGAGATCCACAGGAAAAAAAAAAAATAGGAAGATTTCCCACACAGAGCCAGTCACAAACACAGGGCAAAGGAAAACCAGTGCCCTGCCAAGCTCTCTCAAGAAGCTTTTAACACCTAGTATCATATATTGGGGTGGGGAAGAATTAAGTTTAAACTCATTTCTCAAGTCAGATATTTCTCTTGCAAGTAGCAGAAGAATAATAACTAAATAATAAGTAACCTTATAGCAGGAGATGCTCTTGGGTTCTTTAAGTATCTTGATATTTGTGAACATTAGGCTGGCTGATTACTTTACATTTTAGCTTTTTTTTTTTCTTCTTCCTCTTTCTTTTCCTCCCTCCTGAACAACACTGCACTCTTTTCCAAGAAGCAGAAAACCAACAGGTCAGTGATTGCAATTCAGCTCCACACTTGGATTAATTCTAAAATAATTAGAACTGCTGGAATCATTACAGAAATAAGTTCTCAGTTAAAAAAGCCTAAGGAATATTACACAAACACGTTGGTATAATCCATATTAATCACCGAGGTGGAAATAAATGCACAGTTAATGGCAGATATAGAAAAAGAAGTTTAATTAAATCTACCCATTAAGAAAACTCTTAGACTGTAAACTGATCTATAGGTAGGAAAATGTAGTCACTGTCCTTGGGGCTCCATTATTCTGGCAACAACATCTACTTTTATTTCTTCCCTTTTTCCTCTATTACTTAAACACCTCTCATTACTCTCTCAGTAATATTGAGGGTGTAATTGAATGAAGAAGTGGACAAAATTGTTCAGCCCCTTACAGAAAATGCTGCAGAATATATTTTCATGAATTTGGAAATACTAGCAGCTGTCTGGAAACTGAAGGTAGTGCTATTTTCTTTTCAGCAAGGGAGTTCTGAGTTTAAAACGGTGTTAGAATGGCAGCATTTACAGAAGAAAAAAAAAAAATGTTTACTTTGGGAACTCATAGGTTGGGGAAAATGGGAGAGTTTTAAAGGAGTATGTGCTTTTTATAGCCTGGAGGTGCCAGAATAACTTAAAATGCTTAGAAATCTGTGTGAGCAAGGCCAAGAAATTAAGAGAACTTTCATTCCCTGAAAAAAAATCTTATTTCTTTCACCTTTCCATGGCAGAATATAAGCTTTCTGCATGCTTTGGCACCCAGATTGATTAAAATAAAAAAAAAAGCTAACAGGAAATTTTCTTACTGGAAACATGGTCTCCAAAATGAAGCATCAGAACTTGCATTAAAACTTTTGCACACTGATTAAATCTGGTATCAAATAATTAATCCTGCTGTTGATGGAGTTACATCTACCTGACCATACACACCACAAGATGCAAATGAATAACATTTGCCCTTCTCTAGCACTAAGAGCCATGCAAATCTAAGAAACCAGGTTTCAAAGGTCTGCCTCCTCCCATCCTGAAGGCAGGTGCTTCAAGTTGACTTGGAGAGTCAGTGAGCAACATATGAAAATGAATGAAACACTTGACCTTGTATCAGGATAAATCAGAAAATACAGCTTTAGTCTGTATGCAGACAACAAGAAAATTCTGCTCATGGTGCTCCCTGATCTAGAACATGCTGCTATTTTTTGTTGAACTGTTTGAAAAAGAGGTGATATTGCTGAAATCCATTTTCTTTGTGGGGTTCAGGTCACACATACACCATATTTTACAGTTTCCTATATAGGCTGAAAAAACACATTATATGAATGAGAAAAAAAAAAAGGCAAAGCACTTTTTTGGTGTCTGCAGCAAAGTTTTCTTCTAACTCCAGTTGTTCTGTTGCACTGGAGCAACAGACTGTAAGATGGCTTCTTTTCAAAGCTATTTGAAAACACAGATTTCTCTTATTTCCAGAGGCTTATCTCCATATTGAACGACTGCATGGCTCACATCTTGTCATATTTACCCTCAAGCATGTCCTATTAACAGGCTGTTAATCTCCAGCACTATTTAGTCTCAAGGTTAAGCCCTGGGCAATGCCTTTGAGGAGGCTGGAGGAAGGCAAAACTTCCTCTGCTTTCAGAGGATGGTGGTGTTAACATGCAGGGCAAACACGAGTGCTAGAGACTGCTCTGTAGCTCCTGATGGAATGATGACAGCTAGGGAGATCTATTGCCCTGTAAAAACCCAGGGGAGACTGTTGAGGTGGTAAAATGTTGACCTCTCTCTAATCATCCACAGTGCACAATTCCCTGAGGTCCACGTGCTCCTGCAGTAGGTTGTACGTATATTTACAAACTCTTTTGCTGATTTTTTTTCCTTCCCAGGCCCCTGAAGATGTGACAGGGCAGCTCATGAGCATGGCAGCAAGGTGCCCCAGCATGTAGGATACTGGAGTTTGAAGGCATGGGTGACAGTGAGGCATTATTAAATAGATAACAAAGCTACTTATGTTCTGCTCCCCTTTGGTTTCACCAGTGAAGCCTTTGAAGCTGCTTGGAATTCTTCTTTTCTTTTTTTCTTCTTTCTGGTTTCTGTGTTATGAAGTATGTATCCCTTGGGATTCTTCTTCAGAAACATGTCAGCTTGAGGTTTCTTTTTATTTCCAGCAAACAAGAAGATAATTGAAACCCTTCCCAAGTTACAGCTAAGTTTCCTGCTGGAGAGATTGACAGATCCAGCAAAGCACAGAGGACACTGGAAAAGCAAAAAGTGAATTTTGCTGAATTTGCTGTGTTATTCCCTTCATACTTGAAACGTATACAACAACTCTGCACCAGACTATAGAGCCTAAAAGGCAAGGAGGAAAATATACTTGAAAAACAGACAGGAGCAGCAGCTTTTCTGGTTTTCTGCAGTCAGTGGAAGTGCCAAAGCCATCAGGCTGTCACACAGCACCTCAGCCTGGCTGCTGAGGGGCAGAGGGGGTTTGGAGGGGCTGGGGCATGGAGCTCTCAGCCATTCACCAGCTGGTTTCTCTGCTGAGAGCCATGACTGCTGCCTGCCAGTTGCAGCACTGGGATTGTGCCAGGAGGACACAATGGGCTGTGGGGATATCCCCACTGGGGGGGTGGACTGGCTTTCTAGCTGCTTCTCTGAGAAATTCATCTTCTCTCCTTACTTAGCCCCTTTGTGGTGGGACATCGATGCCCTAGTGTGTCTCCAAGAAGCCTCACCCCATGGACCAAGGGGATGTGATGTCAAGGCCATCTGTGTGACATGGCAACCAGAGAAATCTGATATGGTTGGAGGGCCTGATGGATTTTTGTCTGATGGGATGGGATTTAAGGGACACTCAAGCTCTGTCCTGGTAGCAACTACAGCTACCTGGGCATTTGTGGCTTTTTTTCTTTCATTTAAATAGAAATATATTCTTTGAAACAACTTTGAGCCACCGCACTGTGCTGGACAGGCCATGGGATGCTGGGGAAGCTGGTATTATACCCAGCAAAAAGCTTCCCCAGCATGGCATTGCATCTGAGTCTGCAGCTCTGAGATGATCAGAAATCTATATTTCCCTGAGGGTTTGATGTGGGAAAGTCAGATACAACCTTAGGTTTTGTCCAAGTTGAGAAGCCTACCAAGTAAAATAGCCCTGGGATGGATAAAGTGTAAATGATGGAAATTCTAGCTATGATTTCTCTATCAAATTCATAACCAGGCTGTCACAGAGTCAATAAATCCATTTTCTCTCTGTGTGTGAACATCTATGAAGCCATTTCCTGATGGGACATGCAGCCAGAAAAAAAGTCTGTAGGACTCAGTCACTAATATGCAGGTGAAAGCTGTCTGCAGTGGAAACAGAATGGCTTTTGTGACATGGAAGAGCAGAAGCATGATTTCTATTTTAGAATTACACACTAACACCCACAGATCTCATTAGAGTGGGACAGAAGCTGAACTAGTCTTTGGCACCAGCTACTGCAACCTCAGGACTAGGAGTTGATTTTCTTGTGGATTTCATATTCTCGTTGAGACAGCTCAAAGTGATTTGCTGTCATTATTTTGAATTAAAAAAGGGAAATGACACCTTTTTACTTGCTCTGCTACTACACAGGTCACAGCTTCAAACATACATCAGTATAGAATTCATCATCCAACAGAGTCCCTCTAAAAAGCATCAACATTAGAGTGCACTTGCAGAATCCTGGGCTCTGACCAGTGCAATAGCCTGGGATGCAATAATAGAGCTTCATTTGTTTTACATATATTAAGACTTTATAGAGTTTAAAATGTATTATATAAAATCCAACCACAGCATGGAGATATATGTAAAGCTTGCATGATAAAAAATATTAATAATACAATATAATGCAGTTCCTGAGTGGTTCACTATAGACTAAATGTTGGTAAAAATCTATTTTTAGATTTTTTTAGAGGACCAAGGCTCTGGTTTCAGCTGGAATAGAGTTAATTTTCTTCCTAGTAGCAGGTAGAGTGCTGTGGTTTTGATTTATGGTGGTAACACTGATGATTTAGCTGCTGCTAAGCAGTCCTTATACTAAGTCAAGGACTTTTTAGCTCCTCACACCACATCACTAGGGAGAACTCTGACCCCAAAGGGATATTCTATACCAATGACATCATGCTTAGCATATGAAGCTGGGAGGAGAAGGAGGAAGGGGTGGGATGTTCAGAGTGATGTTTGTCTCCCAAGTCACCATTACACACCTCCAGAATACATGTAAAGAACCAGTTAGGTCACTGCAGAACTAAAAAGCAGCTCAATCCAAGTCACCAGCAAGGTGCCAGCCTTGGCCAGCTCTCTTCAGCCAGTGTTTGGCATCCCTGGGGCAGCTGAGCAGCTCTCACAGGGGGAGTGTGGGTGCAAAAGCTCCCCAGATCCTGGCAGCAGCTCAGGCAGCCAGCAGCCCAAGTTGCCCATCAGATGGAGCTAGTTAGAGGTGTTTAAACCTGTTAATAGTAGCATTTCCTCATTGTCCAGTTGTGAGTACTTTAATTTCTCCCCAGAATTACTTCACAGGCTACACATCTGTTAGTGCAATTTACACCTTGGCAGAAAGCACACTCAGGGAGGCCTGGAGAAGCCACATATTTACATTTGCTTCCCCTTGCAATCAATTTGCTCTTTCCTCAGTTTTTCCTCAGCCTTACTCCTCTTTTTTTCCTACCTTCGTTTTCTGCTTAACTCACTTATTTACACCAGGAAGCAGAAAGGCTACAACCAGATTATTAGATTTAAATTTGCCTCACCCCACTCAATAATGCTTTAAGTGGCTGGAGAAAAAAACTACAGTTCTCACTGGCTTCTCAGAGCTACCAGTTTGGGGACCTATAAACATCACTCTGGTTTTCCCTGGGTCAATATTTTCTTTGTTACTTGGGCAAGGCCTGACTGCAAATTGTTCCTCACACACAGCACCACGACTGGGTGTTTGACATGCTGCATTAAATATCTTGAATTCTAAGCCTTCTTGTACATAAGGAGAAGTCAGATGTAGTGCTAGTCAGGATTTCCTCATGGCCATCCCTTAAAATGCATATTTAAAGTAAGTTTTTTTCTTGTTTCACATGGTTTAGGGAAGGCTTGGGTTTGGGTTTTTTCTTCACATAGTTTTGGAGAGCTGGGGACAGCTTTGGTCCTTTGGAAACTACCTTCCACTGGGGAAGTAAAATTATCAACCTCAAGAGTGCAAAAAAAATAATTGCATGATTAAATAACCCCCAAGTTCCATAGGAAGGAGAGCAGCAGTAAATGATGAGAAGAATTGCAGAGCTGAATCTGAATATCTGGTAAGGTTATTCAAGCAACCAAGCTGAAATATATCTTTTTCTAGCTGGATTTGCTTTAGAAATCACCATTTCTTGCCCTGCCCTCACCACAGAGCAGTATGGACACTGGTGTCAGCACAGAAGATGTAGTGGGAACAAGAACAGTGGATGGATGGATTTACTCTAAAGTAAATAACTGCACAAGCCAGTAACTGGACTCAAGGCTTTGAATTTCCTTCTGTTCCTTGTAAAATTTGATACCAGTTGGGTGACAGAGAGAGAGCAGAATATATGTGTATGTTTATACGTGTACAAAATTACATTAAGGTGGTTACAGACCACAGAAATCTCAAGTATTTTAATTTTATAATGCTACCTCCTTAGCTCATAGCACTTCTGGAAAAGATGGATTATCAACCCTTAGCTTTTTCTCCCGCTCAACCTGTGCTTAGCTTCCCATAATGGACACTGGGTTGGTTTTGCCACAACCACAACATTTCCATTGAGCAAAAAAAGTCTAAATTCCAGCTTAATGTGTAGGAGGGCACAAGCAAAGAAGAGAAATAGACAGAAAATGGATTTCTCCCATCTGCAGGTATGGAACTCCACCCCCGTGACAGAAAACAATTCAGGGTGTTAACAGCTCATTTTCACCTGGCAGTTAAAAACAACTAGCACATTTATTCCACCTGATCCCCAGTTAAGTCAGGTGCATTCAACTTGCTTTGAAAAGATCCACTCAACATTTTCTTCTAAGGGCACTGGAAGCCTGAGAAAAAGAAATTCAAACTCTCTGAGAAATGCTGCTGTCGTTGGGTTTTCACAGAAGGGTGATGCAATGGTTAAAACTGAGCAACATAAAAGTTTAGCTACATATACAATCTGGCCATAGCATTCTGAATTAACTAAAACCTATTCAAAATCTGGTCTTTGCAATTAACTGGAGCTTATCCACATCTGGCAAGCCAGCAAGCAGAGCAGGAGGGTGTTAGAGCAGCTTAGCAGAAGCCTGCCATGAATACACATTTGGCCAGCCTGGGAGAGCATCAGTGTCACTCTGGGAATGCTCCTGGCAGGGTAAAAGAACAACATCAAAGACATTTCTGATTTGAAACTGCCTCCAAGAGTGCAATCTGGAGTGACAGGAGAGGGAAAAATATCCTCAAAGGAACTGGGAGGAAAGAGCTAGAGCATCTTCATAGTGGGTTCCACACATCGAGCTTGTATTTTGTCAAACAACTCACCACAGCAAAAGTTTGTGCAGGTTTTGACCCAAAGTCAAGAATCTGCAGGAGCAAAACCAGGTTTGGAAGCTCAGAAAGGAAACCTTGTCCTCTGCAAGGTCCAGCTAATGATTTTAAAGGCTATTTTAACCTAGATACTCCCATTAAAAGCCAACAAAAGACCAAGAAGGTCTGGAGGTGGAACCCTGAAGAGCTGTGAGTAGGAAAATAAAAGATGAAGCAGAACAACTACCAGAGAGCCCTGAGACTACTCCAAACATGCAAAATAAAACTGGGTGTAACCCAGCAGTGCCTCTCTCCGTGGGATTGATGGAATCAAAAGCTGCTGATAAACACTGGGAAAGAAAAAGGACACAACTTCATCCCAGGGTAGACTGAGGACTGTTCTAGCCCATGAAATTACTATGTGTAACACCCATGCATAATGCAAATTCTTATGGAGTATATGCTATTGAGTTTTAATTGGAGGGATTAATTGACATAGGCTTTTGCAGCAGGAAAAAAAAAATCTATTTATAGCATATATTTTTGTAAACCATGGAAACAGAGTCCAGAGCTCCTTTACCAGTGTTGAAGCTGAGCAAAGTACTGGCTGAAATGTGTCTTAAGGTAACTGTTTAGGCAGCCAGGGACAGTGTGCAGAGTCAGTTTCTTGTCACACACTGAATCTTACAGCTACACAGAGCCCTGGGAGAGCACTTCAGTACAATATATCATATAGAGCATTCCAGTATTTCTCCACCAAAAAAAAAATAAAATAATTAAAATAATCCTATATAGACAGTAAGATGTTGGTTACACTCCATCTTAACCTGGCTTTACACCTTTGGGTCACTCTCCTTTACCTGAGATTAAGCCCTTATGAGAGGTGGAGGAACCTACTACACTGAATTACATCTGCTTCAGTGAACTCTTCCAGCTTCTAAGGATCATGAGAGTGGCAAAACAGAGCCATAGCAAGGCTGAATTTCCTGCTCCATGCTGAACCACACCATCTATTCCTATAGAAACCAAATAACATTTATAAGCAACCCATTTCTGTAGTCTCCTTATAATTCAGAAGCATCAAAATGGACAAAGAGTATAGGAAAAAAAAAAAAAAGCCTATTTCCTTGTGACTTAGGTACTTATTTTTATAGCCCGTGGGACAAAGTACAGGTCTGGGGCACTTGCAAATAAGCCTTTGATTTGTTTGCCCAATTTCAAACCAGTTCTTCACACTCTTGGGTTAAAAAAGATCATTTTGAACAGCTGCAGGGATTGGCACAAAGCCCTTGTGGAGGTGACCACATCAAGAAACACTGAGAAAAAAAGAAGAGAATTTGCAACAAGATGGTGGTGGAGGAGGAGGAGGAGGAAGCATTTGGGATACAGGCAGACTGGAAAAGCTGTTTGAGGGGATCATTCCTTCTTCCCACTTCATTCTGTGCCAATGACTGGGGTCAGGGAGGTTGCAGTCTGAATAAGAAAAGGAGTGTGGACTACATCAAGAGCATGGACTCCATCTTCCATGCTTTTCCACCTGCAGCCAAGGCAGGTACATGAATCAGAGCAACTCCGGGCATGGGTGGCCACTGAATACATAAAACACATCAATATTTAACTAAATAAGCCTGAAAAAGCCAGTTTTTGCACCTGTGCTGAAAAAGCCAAGGTGCAAATTGCTGTATTACTTGGATCTCTTGAGCAAATGGTGGCATCCCTCTTGGGTGTCTGATAATATCTTCGGGCATAAAAAGGACAGAAGATACAAGAGGTGATGCTACAAGAAAGACAAATGCCCCTGATTCCAAGCACTGAACCTGCATCTCTGATAACAACACTTTTTCTTGACAGCCTGAAGCAAAAGAAACCAGAAAATATTGAGAGCAAATGGTGCAATAGATATTATTTTCCAACAGCAATGCTCTTGCAGCTTCCAGGGTAGAAATGTTTTTTAGGTTAAACCCCCACACACACTTTTCTTACAGTACAAATGCAGATTTCTCAGCCACTGTAACAAAGCCAAGTATATTGTGCTCACATGAAGTCAGGTTTTTTATATCAAAGTAGTTGGCAGCAAAATCCTATTTTATTAATTGGTTCAGGTGGTCTTTTCGCACAGGTTTCAATGTTTTCCCTGCTATCCACCTAAACCAAAGATAGGCCTGAACTCCCATACCTTTTGTTAAGGAAGTCTGTATATAAATCTAATTTTGTTATGCAAATGCCATTTTATCCCTCCCCACTTGGGAGTTTTTTACATTGTTGGGGCACTTTAACATGGAATTGCATAGAAAATATTTTCTGAACACAGCATTGTACTAGATTTTCAGACAGTGAAAACATTATGAAATCTTTCTAAGCATCATTCCCACCATATTTTCCATAATAAAGTGATTTTCCTACTCCAAAGTCAAGCCACTGTATTTTAGCAAACAAAAACAAAAAATATAAACTCATTTCCCAAGCAGGTGATGAAAATGAAGGACAGATGTTTTTATATATAAGACTCCAAAGCAAAAAAACTACCAAAATATTTACTTTTTTTATTGTTCCCAACACTGTACTTAGAGAAATACTCCACTAGCACAAAATTCAGAGGAAATCAACTCAGCTGGGGAGAGCTTTTGAGACACAAGGGCCAGAGGTATGAGTAGAAATATATAAACTAGTATAACTAGTACATCAATATTGAGGTATTACCCATTTTATACCAGTTTAAGTATTAATCAGTGTAGCTGGAGTGTCAATAAGGTGCAACAAAATCCCAACCAAAGGCAGCCCAAGTGATCCAAACACATCTCCTCCATCCCATCACTCCCATTCATGGAAAAATCAATGTAGGATTTACACTGTTGTCTTTGGGAGACATCTAAGAAAATACACTATTTTCTTCAGTTTACATTATTCTTCCCCCAATAATTTAACACAAGAACTGGGCCTGAAATACTTGTAATATGAGACAGCAATATCAGAAATATTTGTATAGAAATATGCAAGCACCTATTTTCCAAATAATTCTAGCAGACTTCATTCACTCAGGAAAAAACCAACCAAAAAACCAACAGACCCTTCAAATACAATAATACTTCTCTAGTTTTGCACAACCTTGAGAAAACAGGGAAATCTCATTAGGTATTTTTAAATAATATGAATTAATTACTCACTTTAGTTGCCTGAAAATGGTTGCAGCTCTCCATCTTCCCCACTGCCTTCAGGTTTGACCTATTGGAAATGCAGAAATGTTTTAGTATATTTTTATTTTCAGAGCATAATGTTTCAGTGCAGCAAAGTTAGTCATCATCACTGTACTTTCTGATCATGTCACCAGAACTCCCAGATATTAAAATGACTATCAACAATCTAAAATGTGATGTAAAATGCTACAAAAAAAAAAAGAGTTATTCAGACTAAATAAAGTTTAGTGACAGTATTGATTCTTTCAGGAATAAAATAAATTGGGAATCTCATCATGCCATTCCCTATGGCCAGAAAGATAGACAAGTTTATTGTGCCATTTATACACTAGCATGTGAAGCATCCATTTTAATAAAGGATAAATATATATATAATATCCATGGCTTCATATTTTTTCCCCTTTCTTTACCACATATGGAAGAGAAAAACTTGCTAAATACAGCAGGGAATTTTTTAGGCACCCGACAGAAAAGTTGCCAGCAGTTGGCAGGGGTTGAATTTTGCACCTATTTCCATGGAAGGGAATGCAACAAAGGCTGAGGACACAGGGGCTTAATTCATTTACTACATTAAGCAGATAGTCTGAGTCCAAGCCAAGGGAGGCTGAGCAACAGACACTGCACGACAGCAAGACAGAGATTTTCTCCTGCATCCCAAACACAGACGAGTTGCAGGTTGGCAAAAACTTGAGCATTATAAATAAAAGAGAATTTTACCGCTTAAAAAATTAAGAATATAAAATGAATAACCATTCCCAGTGTTAATTAAAGGTACCAGGAAATACAGGCAGAACATAGTTAACTTCTTTCCCAACTACACCACCTTACCCTGGATTTCTTCAAGCCCTTCTCTGCCCCAGTTGATGAAGATGAATGCAGAAAACATAAAATCACCCAAAACCTCTCTTTATAAACCTGCTGCTTGCAGAGGGGTGGAGATGTGCAGGTTCAGAGGGGTGGAGGCTCCCCTGATTCTGAGATTGCCATCACCTGGATGCCAATATTGCTAACAGAGTGCAGCTGGTTTGTGGCACCACCCATAGCACCTGCATGCTGAAAGCAATTTAATTGCTAATTGCTGTTGTCCATTTTGGGGCTTACTACTTTTGTGGATGGAATTGGGTAAGAGTTCTGTCAATAAATTAATATTTAACTTTCTTTTCTTGCTAGTTTAGGCTTAGCAAACAGGTGCCATTTTATTGGCCTCCACAGGCTGCTTTCAGTTTTGTTATACTTCAAGAAAATATCTAGGCACAGCTCTGGGTGTTTCCTCAGGTGTAATAAATCAAGTGATCAAACACCCAGAGTTAGCAAATCTCCTGAAAGAACAGCAGAAAACTTCATGGTAGTGCAGTCAGACTCCCTGACTGCTAATAAAACTGTAATTTAAACGTTTTTTTTTTGGTCCAAGTTGACACCTGCAAAATAAGAGTGTAAACCTTAATGCATCTTTCAAGGACCAAAAACCAGGTGAGCTTTGAGGTGGAACTACCTGTGTTCTGGTTTGCAATCATTAACCCTCATCCTATCACAGGGCACCACTGAAAAGAGACTGGCCCCTTCCTTCCACTTGACACCCACCCTGCAGATATTTGTAAACATTTCATAATAATAATTTATAATTAAAAAATTATAACTTATAAAAATAAAATATAAATAAAAAATACATTTAT
>JANHGL010024581.1:118989-132091 GCA_024611195.1 Ceyx melanurus | reverse complement strand
ATTTATATTTATCTCAACAGGAGGAATCACCATCTTACCCATCTGAGAGGGAGGAACAGCAGCAGAAGGAAGAAGAGTGACAAGGAATGTTTGCTCTACACCTTTCCAGTCCATCCCTCCCCACCCTGCCCCTTTAGAGATTAGAAGATGTATCCCAAAGCACATAATAATTCCTGGTGGCCCCTGTTAGCACTTCTAGCAGGAATGGTTAAAAAAAAACCCTTAGAATTGCAGAGTATTGTTTGCTTTTCACACTGCACTCCAGTATAGATTATTCATTGTCAACCAAATCATTTAGTTGTAAATTAGAATTAAAAAAAAAAAGGAAAAAAATAAATAAAAGGTCATTTGTAAAAAGGCTTTGTAACTTCTTCCTATGTGTCTTTTCTCACACACAGCTTGGGCTGCTACGTGCCTGTGTCTGTGAGCCTGGGGATAACCAGAAGAATCCCCATGGCTGGCTGCTGCACAGGCACAGGAATGCAGGAGAACTCTGGATGTCTGAGTTAGTTACAAAAATAAACCTAGGTGAACTCTGATTGCAGTTTGCACTGTGCATTGTATTATTCCTGGCTAAAAACTTGAATTATTTTTTTTTACTAATTGCTCCAAAACTTGTTACTTTGAGATTTGATTTCAAAATAATGAAGGTGAAAAGCACTTTGCTATTTGTCTTTCTAATTCATTAAGTGCAGTAGAAATCCTACTTATATTGGAAAATTTGGCCAATAAATTAATTAGAACAAGCTGACAAAATTATATTTACCTTTAAAAATAATCACTCATAGACATTGAAAAAAATGCCAGGTGCTTAAATTCTATAATACAGAAACACACATGATTTTTTTTTCCCTAAGTTTTTGAAGAAACTTATTAAAGTGACATTTAATTGTCTTTTATTCCCATTTTTGTTGCACATGGGCCCAAGTCAAGAGCATAGGTTGTGTGAGTCCTCACCTGAAGTAAGAGCAAGTCCACATTCTTAAATGAAAAAGAAGCTATTTTTGAGGGGGGTGGGGGTTCCAACAAAACCAAATGAAACATGTGAAAAGGCATAGGGAAGAAGAAAACTGGTTTTTAAATTGTCAGTGATTTCTAAAGCATTTGACAATTCCTCTTCAAATTCCTCACCCTCTTCCTCTCCTATTTTTAGATTTAAAGTGGGAGGTTTAGATAGAAGCACAAAAAGAAAAGTCAGCACATCATGATTCAGAACAACTCAGTCATGGCTGTTTTAGCTCCACCCTGCAAGAACTCCAGTCTAGCCTTTCCTTGCTCACATTCTGGGTCCTTGAATTCAGAGACATCCTCACCTCTCCAGCTGCTGGAGGCATTTTTTTCCTGCTGATTCAAGTGCCCCTTGATAATCTAGCTGATTTTTTCTGGCTATTTCTTCTCCCCAGTTTGCACAGAGCCATCAAGGAACATGGGATCTACCTGTGAGCACTGATGGGACAGGTTAATTTATGTGTTTAGTGTCTCTCTCCTACACTCCTTAGTCAGCCCCACTGGCTGACTGCCTCCACCCAGCCTGGATTACTCCTTTGGTCCAACAGAGATCACTAAAATACTCACATTAAATGTCATACAATGCATACATTTTGTCAAGCTTGTGATCTGGGTCCCTTGCCAACTTTCTGTGGAGACCACACAGTGTTCAAATATATGAGAAGCTGAGAAGTCCAGCTCTACAGGACCATACCAAAGATCCATTTAATTCAGAAGGTGATTTTAAAGTAGTGAATATTTTGGGAAAGAGTAAGAGACAAGGGCAAGTAGCTAGAGAGATTTGTTGTATATTCTACCAGTTCCTGGCACTGCACAACCTAGGACTTTCTGAGCCAACAGTTGCATGAGCATCTTAATGTTTAATAGGTCTGGGTGGAGTTTTATTTCATGAACTTGTCTCCTTGTGTCTGAAAAGACTAGAAATGCAAGCCCTCCTCCAGTCACTTGCTTTTATGGGTGTCCCATGACACAGAAGGCAGTGAGACCCATAAGATGTTTCAGCACTTCAGAAGTGAAGTACCTGGAAGACAGACAGCTGGCTCCTGGATGAGAACTCAGTGGCACTGCTAGATGGAAGGAAAACCTTTCAAAGTCAAGCCACAAGCCTGGAATTAGATTTTAACTGAGTGCATCTGAGAAAGCATCTGCTTTCTCAGCTGTCCTATATCCAAGCAACCCAAAAACTTTAGCTAATAAGCAGATGCATAATTTCATGCAGAAATGAAGTCTATGTGAGAACTCATTCCAGGAAGAAGGATGCATCTTGCCCTCTGTGGTATATGTGGCCATATAAAAAGCCTTTAGATGGACTTAGCAAGTCATGGAAAACACTACAAATATATCCTTATATTTCTGATTAAAAATCAGGTGAAAAAAAGGACTTAGCTGCAGTCACAAAAGCTCAAAAATTAGAGAAGAAAAGCAACCTAATTCCTCCTGAATTTCAGACTACTTCCCAATGTATGCAGTCCCAGGCTTTGCACAAAATGCAAGCCATATGAATGATAAAACCTGACACTATTGAATGCAAACCACAGACAATACTGGAAGGAGGGAAGTGAAGTGGATGTACATGGCATCAACTCAACAGGGCCAAGAAAATCACAGAGAATCCTTTCTAATAGCACAAATAGATTAAACAGATCTCTATTTGCACAGCTCCTCCAAGAACAATTGCTTGAGTACATGCTGTAATGCGAAACAAATGCAAAAGGAAATTAATTGTCAGACAAAAGCCTAGAGGAAAGAAATAAAAATAAACATACATATATATATTTAAAGGAATACTCTAGAGGTATATCCTGGAAATCACATTTGAGCTCTTCTTTCTAGGCTAAGCTTCTTTGTTCTGAAGTCAAGACTTTAAAACAGCTATTCTGTGAAAAGCAAGCAAAGAACTCCCCTGTAATATTTTATTTCATGTGTAGTTGTAATGTTATTTTCAGTCCTTTCATGCTCCTGCTAGATGGGTGCATTGTCCTCACAACATTTATTCAACATCAGAGTAGCCTAAAATCACAGAATATCTGGTTGGAAGACCTTCAAGGTCATCTAGGTCAACCTTCTACCCAACACTAAACCTAAACTAAAATCCTAACATGTAGTAGGAGACTGTACAATACACTCACCCATAGAGGAGGAGTCTTTGCAGCATGATCCAAGAAACTGCAGCAGCCAGCTCACTTCTCAGAGCCCCAAAGGAGATAGTTCTCAACAGCATGAATTGCTTCTGTCTACACCTGAGTCTCCCCAGACCACCATCCTCTGCCAGCTTGGCTGTCTGTACCCCTGGAGGAAGATGGAAGACAAAGGGAGCAGAGTAATTCTTTATTATGGTGGTTTCTCATCAAGGCAATGCTAGTGGCTTCTCCAGTATGCACCAGCATGAGCCCCTGCAAACCTAAGATAAACCCATTCAATATTATATAGGGAACACCAAATTTCCATCCTAAAGAAAAAAAATGCTGATGAAGATGGTCATAAAAGGGCTGATCCTGCTTCTCCCAAGCTCTCCTTCATATTAAAGGGCATTGGAGGGATGCAAGAATGGATCCCAAGTGTAACTGATTCTTTTCCAGTGATGGAAACTTTAAACCTAATAAAAAATAAAACCAACAAACCCACAGAGAAAGAGACTTTGGTTTGGAACAAACTCCTGTACTGCATCTCCCCACTATATATGAATTCCTGCAGTGCCCTCATGGATATTTTTAATTCTCTTGTTACATAAAAACACATCAATTCAGGAAAAAAAATGGGAAGACCCTCATTTCAGAGAAAGCATGCTGATTCCCAGAAGTCTGGAAATGCATTTCAAGAGTAATTTGTCTTCATGTGAATGCAAAGCATGGCTATTTTTGATGCAGTGACTGAACTCCTAACTTCTAGAATGAAACAGAAACATTTGTCAAGAGCTGCAAACCAGTTGTTGAAAGGCATGCATTTGTCATGGGATGTTAAATATAAACTTACACAAGTGTAGAAGGTTTTGCTGTGATGAACCCTTTGCAGAAATAGTTAATTAATGTTCAGCTCAAGCTTCATTCATGGCAATTAGCAAAGCCCATCTTAGTGAAGTGTCTTTAGCAGCCATTAGTTGTCATCTGGAGAATGAAACGAATCACAGGAAAACAATTATGAATATGGCAGTGATTTTAGAGTTTATTCATAAAGCAAAGAACAAACCTGTTTTCTGTCTTTTCAAGGCAACGTTGTGATTTGCAGATTGCAATGCAAAATGAGATGGAACACAATGATTAATCTGTGAGCTAGAGAATAACTGCTATACACATAACAGATGTCTGCTGTGACAAGGGGCACATTACCTCCATGTTTATATTAAGAAAGAAGAGGGATTCCACTGTTTTATATGGGAGAGCTGTGGGAAAGATCTCAGAAAGCCCCCTATGAGAAGGTGGGGAATTATAAATATTTGCAAGTGTTTATTCAGGTGCCAAGTACAGTACACTAGTGGAACATGGCCTGAATGCAAAGGGGAGTGAGAGGGAGAAAACATCTGATCTCAATGTCACTGGGAGGGATATTGACCCAGCTCATCTCACTTGATGGACACCAGCCCTGAGCCAAATCTTGCATGTTCATTAACATCAGCTGTACAGATGGATTGTCTTGGAGTTTTTTTCCAAGATAAAATCTTACTGGAGAAATAATACCATGAATGGCAGTTACTTCTGAATAATTAGAAGCAGGAAGCAGCTTATCTTCATCAAAGTGGGTGAATGCCAGGCTCTTTGGGGAGATGGCATCAGCCTTTCTGCTTTCCTTGTGGTTAGCTTTGGCTTCAGCAGCAGCTTGTGACTGCTCTTCTCCCACACCACCACCAGTTTGCACCACTAGAGAAGTTCTGCAGGACAGCAAGAGGTAGGTGGACAGTACCACTGCCTTTGAACAACCTGTGGCCAGACATTCCAGACTTGCCTGGATCTCTTCCTGGGTGACTTGGCCTAGGTGCCCCTGCTCTGGCAGGGGGGTTGGACTAGATGATCTTCTAGGTCCCCTCTAACCTTATAATTCTATGAAAACAAACAATTAATTGTTAATTCAAGTTAATTCAGCCTTAGGAGCAATGTCATCTTTACTTACACAGAACAACTATGGGACCATCTTCAGCTGATGATTCTTTCACTTCTCTCAGTAGGTGGCTGGTAAGAATTACTTTGCTAAATTATGATAAACAAAACAAACTAGACACCCCCCAAAAAACCCACAAACAACCATGACCACAACATCAACTCAAACAAAACCAACCAAACAAACCAACCAAAACAAGAACAAAAATCAAACAAACAAAAAAAAAACCCCCAACACACACCAAAAATTGTTAATCTCCAGTCTGAGACTCCTGAGGCTTCCTAAAGCCTGGCAAGGAAGCAGGATAGCAGCCAAGTAGCTGGATATGCACAGTGCTGTTGATTAGCTCTGCTTTTCTTACCATTGACAGTATCAACTTCCCTTTTCATTTAAAATAAC
The DNA here is from genome assembly GCA_024611195.1 of Ceyx melanurus. Classification (NCBI taxonomy): domain Eukaryota; kingdom Metazoa; phylum Chordata; class Aves; order Coraciiformes; family Alcedinidae; genus Ceyx; species Ceyx melanurus. The sequence continues at coordinate 126,592 of JANHGL010024581.1, read as the reverse complement.
TTCCAGAAGAATTCAGGGAAGAAAAAAAAATAAATTCAATTTATGTTCTAGTTTCAGAGAAAACTGGAATAGATAATGTCCAACTGGGGAAAAGAAAGATTTAATCAAATCTGCACCTTAGCTGAGCAGCAAGTAACTCATTGACTGGCTAGCTAAGCATGCTGTATATTTGGGCACAAAAGATGTGTTTGTGAACCCCCAGTTGACTAAAAATGTAACAGAATCAGGTCTTTCAGAAAACAACCTATGAAATGCACATTCTCTCAAAACCACAGGCATAAGCATAACTGTATTTATTTCTCAGTGGGTATTGGTATAAAAGTGCAGTATCACCAGGCAGCAAAGCAATGTTTGGCTCACTCTCCAGTGAGGAAAACTGGGAAATGCTGTCTGTGTAAGATTTGTAGTATCTGGTGCCTGCCAGTTCTCTCAGTTCTCTCCATGCTTCTAAAATGCCATTTTCAACTGAGACCTGGCAATCATATGCATATGTAAACAGCCCCAAATTACATGCAGTGCAAAACGTGCCCAGAGCAGAAAACAAAGTATTATTGAGAATGTCTTTTTCCTACAAGACAGAAGTTCTGTTCTAAAACAGAAACTGGAAGTGCAACCATAAACTCTGAATCAATCACTTCTCAAATAAGAAGCCATTAGTCCTGCACTGTCACAGTAGCACCAATTAAAATTCTCTTTATTAGCAATTACCATTACAGGAGGCTGGTAAAGGGACACATGGCACTCTTCTTTTCGACCTCTGCACATCCCACGTGCATCAGAAGTGAGAATGTGAAGTGAGAAAATGAAAACTCACACAGGAGATGCAAAATAACATAAAGGTGGATTCCTCTGGAGGTGAAACAAGTACCTCAGGCAACAAACTTGAGGAGAAAGCAAGACACAGAGCCCTGAGAGATGAGCCAAGCACCTGGAGATTGTACAGGATTTCAGGACTGCCTAGGTTTGTCTTCTACATCAAATTTCATGTGATAGAATAAAATAGAAAGACTTGCAGAAAAAATTGAGATGGCATTTGCTAGAAGAACAACTCAGCATAGTTAAAATAACAGACTGGTCAGAGGAATTTATTATTTAATTTATTATTACTTATTCCCTGATTCATCTGCTCTGTCTGAGAATGTGGAGAGGTGAGAGGAAGGAGAGGAAGACTTCCAGTTTGCAAAGCTGGGTATCATCAGGGGATGGAGTACTGTAGTCTCCTAACAAAGTACACTAGTGGTCTACTTACCCAGATTGCTGCCACAAAGGGCTACACTTACTTCCAAAATCCAAAACAAACACAACATATTAACCTGAGGAAAAGCAAAATTGAAAACAGACTTAAGATAAATCATTTGCAAATCAGAAACATCAAGAAAAAAACCCCAATCTCTTCTTCTATATCTTGCTGACACACCCAAGCCCTTTTAACTTTTGTAGGAAGGACACAGAAATCTGTAGGCTACAAAATGATGAAGGAAGGAAGAAAATCCATATATCATTTTGTAGCTGCACTTGTCTGAAGCAGTTGTTTATACTGAAGCTAAAGGATATAAAGAGCTTTCAGATGAGAAAAAAATAGCCTCTCCTGCAGAGGTCAGAATCAGAATGTGAGGGGTTGGAAGGGAGCTAGAAGCTCATCTAGTGCAACCCCCCTGCCAGAGCAGGGGCACCTAGACCAAGTCACCCAGGAAGGTGTTTTCCAGTCTGTACCTGTATGTCTCTGCATAATGAACCCAGTGAAAGATGGCAACAGTGACACAAAGGCCACACATCACCACTTCTCAGATGTTTCTGCTGAGATGCTCTACTCACTTCCAAGTATATCCAGAAGGAAAAATGGTAATTCCTGCAAACCAGTAGCAACAGGTTGGCTGGGAGCTGAGACACCAAAACCTTGTTCAAAAATATTTACGTGGTTAGCAAAGTTTAATTTCCACCCATGATCCTAGTTTTCCAGAGCACCAAAACTCATTAAGTCTCCAAGTCAAAACTTCTCTTTAAAAGTGCCTACCAAGCCCAAAAAGCAGCCCTGTTAGCAGTAGGTCCTGGTCACCCAGGACTGTAATACTGAGCCTGGGCTTGACTTTTGGTGGTTCAGTTTGGACCCTCAAATCTTGGCACTGTGTGAGAAAGGCACTCCAGCAATAATGGTTCCATCAATCCACAGGCACATTCCTCCCTCTGACAGACTGGTGGTAATATTTGGATTGAATTGATCTGCCTGGAAGTGATCCAATTGTAATCAACACTATTCAAAGGAAAAGCCCCACTTTCCCCCCCCCCACATTGCTAAAAGTCAACCTTAGATCATCCAGCATTAATGAACTCATACCCATTTTTCTACAGCTATCCACCTCTGGTCAGTCAAAATGGAAAAATAACAACTGCTGTCTTCCAACATAATAAAAAAAATTCAAAACAGTTTGATTCCAATCATCACATTTGAAAATATATTCCCCACACTTGAAAAAAAAAATGTAGGACCACCTTTTATTTCATTATTTCTAGGAAAGAATGGAAGATTTCTATTCAAAATTAAATCCCAGGACCACTGTTAGCAGCCTGCACATTGTATGAGATCCTGGTTTAATATGGCTTTCAGGAGTTAGATTTTCACTCTGCTTCAAGATGTGGTATGAAATAAATGTCTGGGTATTAGTTGAACCCATTACTATAAAAGTGAGCAAGTCTGTAGCAACAGAACATGTGAACAGCTGAAAGAAATACAGAACCATGAGACCTAAGCAAATAAAACCCTTTAATAAAGGAAACATTCCAAAATATATTTCCAAACAATGGTTGACTGCAACCAAGCAATTCACACCCCGTGGTGAAACAAACATTCATAATTTCTAGCAGACTCTAGGGCTCAGAAGCAAACAATGATCTCCTCCTTCCCTCCACTTCCAGGATGGCTTACCAAAAACATGCTGAAAACTAGCATATATTATGTCAAAGAACTGAACTCACTTGCAGCTTTAAGGGGGTAGCAGCTTAGTAAAGGTATTTTTTTTCCTCAAGTGCTATCTCTAGCAGAATTCTCTTAAAAAAACCCAAATCAATCTGCAGGCTTCAAAGTCAGCTAAACACTTAAAAAAAAAAAAGCTTTCTATTAAAAATATTTTTGGCATGAGCAGTGGCTATTGTTTTTAGCACTCCTGCTTCCCAAAGCCTGTGTGCTATAATAGAGTGGCTAGAAGGGCAGACTCCTCATAGGTGACAGTGGCTGTACTCACCAATTTTGCAGTTGCTTGGATGTGCAAGGAGCTGAGTGGGGGCAATGTTCACATATTCAGTGTCTTAAAACAGTCCCCACTTGCACTTAAAATGACTTCACTCTTCCCTGTAATTATTATCTTCCTGTTGAAACTTTAGAGCAAATGTTAGCCTTAGTCAAGCAACGAATGTTTTGAGTGGTGCTCTAATAATGTTAATAAAACTTGGAATGTTCAAAGCCAAGGGTTTTTTGCTAAACCTGGTGAGTGACAATTTGTGTTCTCTCAGACATGTAGGTATGAAGAACAGCAATTAAATGTAAAGCACCTGAGGGCACAGGTCTGCAGAGGCCCTGCAGGATTCCCTCTGGTTTGCACAGGTGGGTCATCCTTCTCCCCAGCACCTCTCAATTATTTGATAATTATAATAATACAATTAAACTGTTTTCTCTCTGGCATTATGCCCATCCAATGTCAAAGGGAAGTGCTTGTTCATGAGCAAAACTCAGGCAGGGTATAAGGGGGTTTTTTTTTAGGTCTGGTTAATCCCTGAAAAGTTTGGTCTGCTTGAGAAAACTGCATCCCCATCTGGAATAAAGACCAGTCTGCTTACAGGGCTTAAAATCTTAACAGATTCTCCACAGATTTTTAGTATTTTTAATCATTAACATTTTCTGGTTGATCTTTTACCTTGTTCTAAATCCCCCAGGTTGTTTTCATTTTACTTAACTCACTCACCTGTGACTGACATAGAAACTTCATTTCAGAGGGCTGATTGCCATGCAAAGATTACATGTATTTTTTATACCACTTATATTGTCATTATCAGAAAAAAAACCCCAAACAACTCACAAAAAAAACCACAAACATTAAAAAACACATGTTCTGAATAGTTCAGCTGATGCTGAACTTCTGTGTTCAAAGAACAAAAGTTTGTTGAAGCCTGATAAGAATGACCTGATTATACAGAAACCTTAAGAATCTGTTACTGCCAAAAAATAAAAGCAAAACAGAAATGCAATAATAAAAGCATTTCAGCAATAAAGTTACATGTAAAAAAAGTATGTGTTATGAACCATTCTAAAATGCATTTCTAAAACTCTTCCTTCTGTAACTTCCTCTGAAAGTTTTGGCCCAAATTAACGATATGAGAGTTTTTAAAGGTAGAAATTGGAACATTTTTACTCTTTCAAATGAGCTAATAATATTGGCATTATATCACCTGGGTTATTTAAGGTTTCTGTATGACCCTGTTTGCTGTTTTCCCTCATTCTTGTATTCTATTAAAAAAAAAAATCCATTTTAATGCAGTCCATCCTTTGATATAATTGTTATGGAGCAGAGATCTATCTATCTATCTATCTATCTATCTATCTATCTATCTATCTATCTATCTATCTATCTATCTAATCTTTTTTTCATGGTGCTTAGAATATCAAAGACTCAACTGGGCTCTGTAGTACAAATATATACAGGAGAGATGGTACAAAAAGCCAGACATGACTGATGTGCTGCTTCTGTTGCATCATTCTAAGCACTACTTAAACTCTGAGGTTAGGCTGTTGTAGAAAATTGGTGATTCTCTGAAAGAATTGGCCCCAGGAATTTATTTTGGTTTCACTTAGGAAGCTGGCAAGAGAACTGTTAAAAAAAAAAAAAAAAAAAAAAAGATGTCTCTTGCTTTTTTGTCTTGCTTGGAGAAAAGAAATGCTTGCCTATTAGTGGTTCTGATTAGTACAGGGTGGCTCCTCTGTGTGAGGGACAAAAATGCCCCTCAAGACAGAGGGAATAGTCAGCCCAAGCCTGTGTTAATATCTTCCCTGTGGAATTTTAATTTTAAATTTAGGATTCGTAACATTCAGGCAGCACATCTCTGGTTGTTAGGCAAGTCCCCTGAAAATCAACCACAAGCCTTCCCTCTCTTCACCACTTTGAGCAGGCAAACTGGAAATGATAAAAAGATTTCAGAGAAAAGCCATTCAGTCTCCTACCTCTGTGCATAATTCCCAGATGTTTCAGGGCAAGTTCAGCTTCTCTGCAGGAAGAAAGAAGCAGCAGCTTGTGCCTGTGAAGGCTCCAAAGTGGACCTTGTCCTCCACGCTCTGAGTCCTCCATGACTTCTCCCAGCTTGGATGACTGAATATTATATTAAACTGAATTAATATATTATTAATAATACAATCTTATTATTAATATGATGGTAGAAACCAGAACTAAAACTGCAACTAGAACTCTGTGTGACTCAAGCCATAGAAACAGAGCAGGGAAAAAATGGCATTACACACCAAGGGGGAAAAAAAAAAGATAAAGGAAAAATGTTTAATTTTAAGCCTCATTTGGGTCTTTTTCCTACCACTTCTCTCCTCCTAACTCTCAGTATGGAAATCAGGCTCACACAGACCACTTAGATCCTTATTTCATGTCATCTAAAAGTTCAGCTGGATTGAGTGTTCAAGAATATGTTTTTAGGGGAAGGAGTTAGCACAACTACCACTCGTAAATGGTCTGTGGAAAAAAAGAGAAGGAAATTAAATGGATCTTAGGTCCACATTTAGTGAATTTACTGAAATTCCCTCACACATGTATGCCAAAGGTAAGTTTGGCCTCCTCAGCTCCATGTGTGTATATAGAAATATAAAACCACACAGGGTTACAAAGCAGAAGCTATGCTATGTTTGCTTAACAAATGAAATATAGATACTTAAATTAAAATTAAACAGTCAAGTCTTTGTTATTGTAGTAGAGCCAAACCAGTGTAAAAATCCATAGAACAAATAATCTATATAATCCTCTGGATAAAGTAATTCAACAGAATAACTCGTATCAACTCCAAGAATTTGCTCATGCCCGTCTGCACGACTAGGTCTCCATCTTTAATTTAAAGTGCAAATAGAATATTCAGTTATCTTCTGCAGGGTTTTGCAATGGCATTTCCCTAAAATGATTGTAGGATTCACTGATCCTTATCTGGATGAGATATGTCATCCAGAGAGCTCTGTTCACCATTTCAGATCAGGGTTTCATAATAAATTTCTTAATAGGATTATATTCAGGCTTCATTCAATTATCTCAGCACGGGGCCTGAAGTTTTTCTCTGCACTATGCTTTAGGGCAACACCCCTATTCTTGCTGTGACACAGAATCATGTTGTTTAGTCCTTATGTATTTGTTGTTATTGGAGTGCAGCCCAAATGACATAATGTGTAGAGTGGCCTTAAAAAAAAAAAAAAAAAGAAGAGATGGAACAAAAAGGTAGAAAACTTTTCCAAGCTAAGCGTACAGCTTGGAGAAGAGACAATGTGACTGCTTAGAAAACATTTAATTTAAAGACCTGAGAAGCACGAAACATTAGGAGTCAAAGAAATGGTAAAAGCAGGAATAAATAGGATCACTGAATCAATAGGATTTATCTGAAATCTGAAATTTTCCTTCTGATTTCCATAAGAACAAGAAGCACCTCTTTGAAAATCCTGTTGGACATCGAAACAGCTCCCTCAGCCAGCACCAAATTCCTGAGGGCTGCTACTGAAAGTCCACCGGCAGAAACTAACCCATGTTTATTTTTTATTTCTTTTTTTTTACAGATTCTGTCCAAGTATTTGACCCCAAAATAGACAACAATAATACTACAGAGGTCAGATGCTTTAGCAGTTACACCTGGTGCAAGGATCTTACCTTCAAAGGCTGCACACACCATGTGAGCCAGTACAGGACTTTGTCCTCTTCCCTCATCTTGATAAAGAATATCAAAGTTTGTAGGTATAGGGTTTGGGTTTGCTTTATTAGTATTATTTATTTGTTATTATTAATTATATTTCTTTTTAATTGGGAGTTTTTTGGTGGGGTTGGGATGCTTTTGGTGTTGTTGGTTGGGTATTTTGGTGGTGGTGGTTGGATGTTTTGCTGGTGGTGGTTGGTTGGGTGTTTTGTTGTTGGTGATGGTTGGGTGTTTTGGTCTTGTATTGTTCTTTTTTTTTTTGTTAGGTACACAGGTGTATATGAGGGTGGTGCAGCAACACCTTCTCATACAGGACGACTCAGTTTGCCTGAGGAGCACCACAGGTGTAAATACCTGAGGGAGGGTGTAAATACCTGAGGGAGGGTGTAAATAACAGGGCGGGGGTGCAAGGCTGTGTGGAAGACCCTCCCAAAGCCGGCTACAAACCGCACAAATTTTGAGGGAAACTCGCATAAAAATCATAGAATCCTAGAATGTTTAGGGCTGGAAGGGACCTCCAAAGGTCATCTAGTGCAGCCCCCAGTGAAGATTAAATGAAGATCAGTCCCTCTCCGTCAGCTGCCGCCATCTCCTCTGTCACCTCCGGGTGAAGCGAACTCAGCTCCCTTTCACCTCCCGCCAAAACCTTCCACCTCCCCCAGCCCTT
>JANHGL010024581.1:77707-93573 GCA_024611195.1 Ceyx melanurus | reverse complement strand
TCTGAGCAGCCTGGGCTAGTTGAGGGTGTCCCTGCTCCCTGCAGGGGGCTGCACTAGATGCCCTTTGGAGCTCCCTTTCAGCCCTAAACATTCTAGGATTCTAGATGAGAGCTGGGGGAGATGGAAAGCAGATCTCCAGTGATGGTTGCTCTTCAACCTCAGGGTCTGGCAGTTGCTTCACCTCACCAAGCCTAGAATTAGAGGGCTGCCCACCCTGAGCTCTGCAAAAATGCTCTGCTCAAACACATGCACAGTTCCTGGGCACAAGCTGGCATCCCAATGTACCACACCTACCACCCTGGGTCAACACCAGCTCAGGAATCTTTGTCCTGCACCCTGCTGGAGGTGAAGCAGATGGCTTGCAATAGATGGATGTGTTCTAGATTTTCTCTTCCTGCTCACAACCCAAAAGCTCCAGCAGCACATGCAATTAGTTATGTAATTACTGCAACAAACTACAGTTGAAATAGGACATTTTCTAACTGGGGGAGGCAGGGAAACAAAACTATGCCTACTTTCTACACAAGAAAAACTAATGAACAGCTGCAAAAGCACACCAAGATCTGAGTGCTGGGCTTGGCTTTCCACGGTTCAGAAAATGAATGGAATTTTAAGTGAATCCAGACTTTCCCATGTGCTCATGTTGACAGCATTTATTATTGTAACTGCAAGGGCCAAGCTGATGCTTCCATGTTGTTTAATGAAATACATTGGTTCAACTAGTTCAATAAATTATTTCATGTAACAGAACACATAAATACCCAAACCTCTTGATTTCCTCAGCTTTTAAAAAACACAGTCAAAAGAAAACTGGTGACACTCACTGATGTTCAAAGTCAGGCTTAGTTTACAAGTAAATGCTACAAGCCCCCTGCTTTTTCCCCAGAGGAATGATGCCACTGTACTTACCCCTGAATAATAATATATGCTTTGACACTGAAGCTTGTAATGCAAATGACAGGCAAAACTTGCTTTTCAATAGTTTACCTCCTTCAGTTTTGATCTCACAACTGCCTCTGAAGACCATGAATGTTTGGAGCTTTGTGTCACACCAGCCACTCAACTGAAACTGCTCTAGATAAACCACAAATCAGTAGGCTACACTGTCCTACCAGGCAGAATCAAGACAGTTGAGTTAACTTTCCAGAGCACCAAACATTATACTGTGTATTTTTTGCAACAAAGAACTTATTATTTCTGGGATCAGATGCAGCCAAGCTTTTATTTTTTTCTAAGTGATGTTTTGGCCTTATACTTCCCAGCAGGGGTATTTTTCTGTAACTATTTATCCCTTCCCTAAGCATCACACAGCCATTGAGCACTATTTTCTACTGCTCTAATTCAATGTGTATTCCCCACTTCTGGGAATAACAGTGCAATATCTAGGGTTGAGGTAACACCCACTTCTGACTGTCTCTGGAATGCAATTGTACACTATCTTTGCTTTTTCAATATTTGTCTGAGCCTAGGACTTGGATGGCTCTGCTCTGACCTTCCAAGTTGAACAGGGGTAAAAGAAAGGTGATATTTGGGAGCAGCAGTCAAAGAACCTGTTCTCTACTTGAGTATTTTCTCATACTGTGAGTTATCCAAAAAAGATTTACAGTTTGGGTTTACTTTGGGAGCTTCAGCTGTTTCAGAGGTGAAAGTAAAAGCCAAGATTTTTTTTTCCCTACAGTGTAATCTTTGGAAAATTTCATCACTGGAGTCTATTTGGGATCTCCAACCCTGTACTATTTCTGCAGAGCAAAACATACAGAGACTGTTAACCTGCTGAGAACCTGATTTCACCAGATGCAAAAGGTGACTGGAAATGACCTGTTATGAGCCATCAAAAAATCCACTAGAGTCACTGACCCAGAAAGCATGAATTTCACCAGGTGAAAGTGGAGGAAATCACTTAACAGAAAGGAATCAGGTTTGTTTGTATCATAGGTGATGAAGGAACAGTGTATCCATATCCACTCACCTGTCTTACTCTCTTTTTTGAGCTTCCAACTCTGAATATTCCTACTGTCTGGAGACCTGCAAGTGGAGCACATCAGACAACTATTTTACTGTTTAATTTTCTGCTGGAAACAGTAAAAATTGAATCAAAGCAATCTGGGCTACGTGTAAAAAAACCCACAATGTACTTCTCTACAAACTTGGTTGAGGAATGGACACTGCAGAGCAAAAGAAACTGACAAATTTGAGAGTAAATGTCACTTTAGAGGTGACATGGTCTTCAGCAATGAGAACACCAAAGGAAATCTTGGGAGCCCTAAGCAGCTGTAGACATATTATTGTTTCACACTGATATTTTAAATCTTTAAATCTCTCCAAGTCAATCAATCCAGATGGACTGTTCCATGAATAGTGGATAACACTGAAGAAAATTAATATTTACTTCAAATTATCTGGGATTAGTGTGTTTGGGCACTACAGTGCACTCTTAGAAAATGCACAAAAATCCTTGAATTTTCTTTAAAAGGCAACTTTACTGTAAAGCAAATATTTTAATGAACAATGTTGTATAGAAAAGAATCTTTGTTATGACAGTGGGTTAAATGGATTAAAAAATTTACCACAGACATTCAAGTGACATAAAATCACAGCATCCAAAGGCTACTCAGCTGGATGGCTTTTTTTGGCTGACTCAGATACTTTTATGTTCTCCAAATGCTTGCTTAAAGGGAGGGAAGCCATTCATCTCCCACTTAATCAGTTCCACACTTGTCACCATGCTATCTAATCTCTGTAAGAAGTTTACAATGACTCCCTTTTGCTGTTTTCTTTCATATATTTGTAAGCAAGATGGTTTTCAATTATCTCTTGCCAAAGCTTAGCATTGTTCTTTATGCACTGCAGTCCCTCATCTGCAAAAGCCTTTAATTCAGAGTCAGTAAATGATTTTTTTGTGGTCAAATTAGGAGTAATTTGGTGTTGCAGCCACCATAACTTTATGGTTTGTTTATTATCTGGCCATGTGACAACTCCATCTTACTGTGGCCAAGTTACTTCAATTCTCATTATAAATCTTGACAAAACTAAGATACATTGGGATAGATGCTGAACAGATACCTTGATGAATTATTGTTTCTGCATTACTTTGAGCTGGTGGGAGGTTTGTGTGTAGACAATCATGAAGATACAAGAAGAATATTGGCAGGAACTGGTAATTCAATTTGGAGAAAGGAGGATTATCAAGGAGGACTCAAGCCTTGTCTAACTGACCCTGCTCTGGCAGGAGGGTTGCACTAGATGATCTTCTAGCTCCCTTCCAACCCCTCACACTCTGATTCTGTGAAGCCAGGGAGAAACTGAGTAGCCAGCCTGCATGCCTTGGAGTGAACAGGAAAAGCCTTATTGGAGGCAAATACAATTTAGGATGGGATTCTTTTTTCCTTTTCTAAGCCTCTATCTTCAAATGCTGCTTCTCATTAAGTCTTATACTGTAGCATAAACAGTTAATTTAGCTCTTACACCACAAGATCTCCTGGCACTGGTTGTGCCAGGCTGACTGGCACATTAGACTTTCATTCTCAAGGCACCTGTAAAGCTGTGGAGTGTGAAGAGTGGTTCCTGCAGAGCTGAGCACTCTAGTATGGGCTAAATGACCTCCAATAGATGTCTCTTCCCCTGTGCTCTAAGGGCCATTTCACAAGCACAGATCCTTAGTTTGGGAGGAAGGTATCATCTAAGTCATTACCTGTGAGACAATATTTTCAGCAAGAGGCAAAACAGGAGGGAAAGTGACTTTCAAAAATGTCCTTGCAAGTGGAAGCATATGCTTGCTTCTGAAAATACACATTTATTTGCACTATAGGCAATATAATATTCTATTTAATATTCTTACCATGCTTTTCCAAGTGCTGGCAGCAGCTATCCACAAGCCGTGGCACCTGCCTGTAGATAGGGTTCAGGCTCAATTTCTTATCTCTGGCTTTTTCTTTCTTGCTTTGGGCTTCTGCTGGCAAAGAGAGCTGGAGAGCCTCTAACAATCGTGACTGATTGTCATCCAGATCTGTGATAGAGTCCACAGACATGGCACCCTGCAAAACACACACCCAGGAACTATCAGCACAACACAGTCCTGGGGCATTTCCAACAGACTTCTGCTTACCTACACTTTAAACAATATGAAAAATCCAACTGGCAACCTGTTTTTTTGGAATTAAATGAAGATACACCACCAGGGAAATGGATGGAAAAAAATCACGATGCTATTATTAGCAGCTTTTAGGTGTATTAGCAACTTTTTGTAGTTGTAGGCCTCAGTGTGCTACAGGACAAGGATGAATCGTGGCCTTGTTTGTGCACCCCAGCAGCAAAGTATTTTTGTGCAGAAAAATATATATCCATACTTTACAACTTGAATTCCTACTTCATCTGCAGCTTGGGCCATCATGTATCAGTGGAAAACAATGAAAATAAGATTCCAAACCATACACCACATACAGCTAACTAATAACACAAACACGACTGCAGAGACTGAAATAATCCCATCTTATCAAAGAACAAAGACAAAGCAGTAGATGGGTAATATTTTTTAGATCATTCTACTTCATGTATCTTAATATTTTGAAATCATTAACATTCCAATGAAAGCTTTGAAAACCGTGTTTGGATTAGAGAGAGGCACAGAAGTTCAAGCAGTCTGTAAAGGATAAAGCAGCACAAACAGCAGGATTTATGGCATCCTTCAACACTCACACATGAAAAATAAGTCGTTGTTTTTTGTTGTTTTTTTTTTTCCAAACCATGAGATTACTGTCACTTCAAAACGACCACTTCTCTCACTTGGTATTAAACTTATCAGGCAAAAATATTTAAGGGGACATGTAGGCTTATAAATAATGACCTTCAATTCTCATTAAAAATATCTATTCTACATTATTTCTTTCTGAAACAAAGGATATATTTTATCACACAACATAAACTGTACTGTACAGGGATCCATCCTAAGAAATAAAACAACAAATGCCAAATTCCCATTCATTATTTGGCTGACAACTGTAATTTCTTCAAAGCACTGCTGACAGGGAATTCATAGACTGTGTGAGATCTCTGTCTATTAAATGAGAACTGTACAACTCCAAGAGTATTTCAAGCTCTGGATGTATTTCCTTCCATCAGCCTAGATAACTGAACTTTACAAAGACTCACAGGCAACTCATACAAAGTCCACAGAAATTTCAAATTAATTTAAAAATCTTTAGTTCATAATATCTTTTAAAAAAAAAGCATCTAAGTTATTTTACTCATTTAAGACTTGTAAATAACATTGAAGTTTTTAGATTTTTTGGAACCCACATCTCTAAATAATTACTAGATCCTTTGGAATGCAACTTTGATGTTGATTTCTGCTGTCTCTCAGAATTATATTTGCTTGATTTTCTTTACCATTTCCTGCCTATAGGAAACAACAAAAAAGAACCAAAACCAAACAAATATCTCTGGCTGTGATCCATATGTGTGAAATGCCAACTGAGCAGCATTTCATTTTTGTTTTTACAAGTCTGGGGTTTCAGACATCAAAATGAGACAACTGCCACTGAAATTCCCAACACCATCCTCAGTGCTGCAGCTCCCAGACAGTTCCTGTGCAAGTGTCCCCTCTGTATCCTGCCTTTACTGGTCCTCCCCTGTCTGCAGGCCACCCTCACCTCATGAATCATCATTATCACAAAGTCACTTAAGTCGGATTCAGCTCCCTAAAATAGATGTAAATGCAGTCAGTTCACCATTATCCTTGGGCATTTTATCAAAGTTGTGGATTAACTGGGGCACTGAGCTGGCTTTAGGAGGAGTGACCTTCAGTTCAGTGGCTGAAGAGCAGCACAGCTTGGCAATATCAAGTCCAGGTCAGCTGTGATTTCACATTTCAGAGTGCACAGGAAACCACTGTCAACCTAGTCCAAGGATCCAGCTCCAAAGAAGATAGATCTGTTAGTGTGGGCTCAGCCAGACCTACCTCACTGCTGGAGACACTGCTCCCCACTCCTCCAGGGCTGTTAACACAACCACAGTGCTACCTGGACCATCAACTAAAGAAAAATCAAGTTCCACCTACTAGATATTGCCTTTGCTCATAAGGGAGATCAGTCCCTGCTCCACCATGACAGGCTCTAAATCTAAATAAATTGGGCAAACCTTAAGCTCAGCACATGAGAATATAAAGGAGTTTAAAGAGGAGGTGGAAAGATGAAAAAGAAAATGAAGGCCAGAGAGGCAGGTGGGGAACAAAAGTCCAAATAAGCTTTTATTTACTTTTAAAGAACTATGTAAGGCTTTTGTCTTTTCTAAAGCTGAGCAATATTACACAGTATGCATGGGACAGGAGATCCATTTTTGCTCCATACATTATGTTGAACAGTAAAGCAGCATGACTGAGATCCAGACAGTTCAATATATAATATTGACCTGCATAATATATATATATATATATATATAAATAATATATTAAGAGACAGTCAAAACATTATCATCAAGCAGACAGAAAGTGGCTGAGCAGGGTGTCAACTTCCAACTGCTGGGCAAAACCCCTAATATCTATGAATCTATGAATCTATGAAAAGTAAAGGTTCAATTCAATACCCTGAAAGCTGCAATCCTTGTATTACAGCAAAAATGAACCAAATAAGCAAAACCCACACAGACTTCTAGAAACATGGTCTTGATGGAGCTCTATCCCTTGGATGTAAGGAAAGATCCAGGCTCCTTCTGCTTGCTGGCTGGTCAAATGCATGTAAAAGATCTTATCACACTTAGTGAAAATAACAGCAGATGACCCCTATCTGACATGAAGAGTCCACTCTTAACCAAGGTTTGAAAGGTCCTGCACAGCATTTTTCTGAATCAGGTTCTATCCTAGGGATGAATCCCTAAGGTGAAAGAAGATTCTAAGAAAATTCTTTCTTTTCCAGGGTTTATGTACCCCAAATTCCTCTCAGATTGCCTCATAGGGGGTTTTAGTAAAAGTATTGTTATGTTGGGTTTTTTTTTTGGTCTCTCCTCAGACCTCCACTGTCATAAGCATACATATGAATATCAACCTCATAGGTTTAGTCTTCCTCAGCTGAAAGGGAAAAGACTTCAAAGAGTTTGAAGACAGAGTTTGTTACATCTGAAAGACCTAGACAGAAGGATGGAGATAAAGAGAGTGAACAGGATGACTTCTAAATAATCTTTCTGCTTTGTCATCTGGAACAGACTTGTACAGTCCATATGGTCTTTTCTGACCAGCACCAGAGAAAAAAAGATTTCCACTACAACTACAACTCTCTGGTTGGCCAGGCCAGCTTCCACCTAAAAAAATAATCAGTGTTTGAACGTGACAGAAGAAATATTCCATAATTCCCAGACATTAGAGTGTTTCTTCCTACTCCTGGCATGCAGCACATCATCAGGGGCCTACTTACACGCCTCCTTGCTCGTGGGGCTGGCTCGGGGGTGTTGGGAGATGTGGACTCGTTGGGTGTTTCTGAGGTGGAGCTGAGAGATGAATTACTGCTTGAAAGTTCCTTGTTCTGCCTTTTTGTTCCAAATGGCAAGAGGAAGGCCACAAAATCTGACACATCTTTTTGTTCTTCTCTCTGAGAGTCTTGCTTGAGTTTGTAGGCCCGGTCATTGGCAATCACTTGGGACAAGGGCATTCCAAAAGCCTGGGGAATAAACTCTGCAGCAACAACAACAAAATTAATATTTATTGAACAGGTGATATTTATTTAGTATTAAAAAGAATTAATATTAAGCTGTTAGAAAGAGAAACATTCTGAGGTCCCTTTAAATATATAATAACTCCAGTGACACAATGGACTATATAATAGCAGTAATAACAACAACATTCAAATAAATTAAGAGTGGAGATGTGCCAGACAATTGTAGCCCATTTGAATCCTGTTTCCAGTTGGATCATGCAGCATCTACCACACGGAATCTTGGAACATCACTTGGGAGCAAATCTAATTAAGTTCTTAACTTAAAGCAACTGGAAGTCAGGCACCTTTGGCTCCATCTAGATGGTGCAGAGGGCCATCAGAGGTTCCAGTCACCTAATCCTGAGATCAGGGAGCCTGCCGGTCTGTGCCATGCTCCAGACCTCCTCAGCAGGTTTGTGTCTCACAAATGCTGCATGGCACCAGGGTCAAGGGGTAGAGGCACGTGCCTGGGGCTCAGCACAGGCCAGGAGGGTATGCACCTACCTGCACAAGGAGCTTAGGAGTGCATCCGTCATTCAGACTAAGCCTGCAAGGATCTAACCTGATCCACTTAAAGATGTCCCTGCTCCCTGCAGGGCTTGGATGAGATGACCTTTGAAGGTCTCTTCCAACCCAAACCATTCTAAGATTCCACTTTTTAAAAGAACTATGCTGCTTTAATCTACTGGCAAGATGACACCAGTTTAACAGTGGTGTGTAAGAATTTATTTTAAGTATAAAGATTCTTTGTAACAGTATAAAAACGCACAAGGACGTACAGAAATACTGGAAAATAGAGGTTTCTCTCAGTCAACACAAAGAACATACTCCCATCCCACATCAGTGTAACTGTAATGTACAAAACCAGCATATATTTCAGGTCTCAGAGTAAAAAGCCCAATGATTTTACAAAACAGAACAATGCTTTACAGTCAGCCAACAATAACATTGAAATTCTCATCATTAAGTTTCTAATCTGAACCCATGTGAGATCAGTAAAACAAAAACCATAGGGCCACACTAATAACTAGAACTGTTTTTTCCTCAAGTGCAATGAAAAAATAGTTATTGACTTTATTCATCCAACTTCTACTAGATTCCAGCTTCAGAGTTGCCTGTATCAGGAATAAAGCACCAGAGATGAAAAGCCACATTTATTATTTGAAGTATGAAAAATGAACAATAATAACAACAAAAAAGGTGAACAAAAAAAATTCCTTATACACTATCCTTCTTTTTTTGCCACAATTGTCTAAATGATTAAAGACCAAAGTTCCTCATGGGACTGGATCTTTGATGACACTCAAATTTTATCTAAGCCTGCCTTATCATGAAGATTAAAGGCATTGAAAAGAATATTTTATGAATCTCAAACGAGGACACTACTAAAGAAACAAGGGCCTGTTGTTCTGATCTGGTGAGAAACATGATTGCTCTTTAGAAGTATGAAATGTTAAGTCATGAACTAACTTTGGTGGCCAGACAAAACTAAATCAGGAAGCAGAGCCTCACATATCTAGCAAGTCTGGAGGTGACCTATGAGTAGAATGACTTCTAAAACCATCTGCACTTAATTTAAGGCAAGAAAGAACATCACATGGGTATCAAGAAATATGGGGACTGCCAGATCCAGAAGTCCAGAGTTAGACTCCACACTCCTGTACCCAGCAGAGTGCCTATAAAATGATGAGATAATTAAGATTTTTTTTCCTGTTCTGAATTGACTTCCCCATGAAAGACAGACTGGAAAAACATATATGCAACATGACTTGCCTTTGGGCTCTCTACCTGAGCACTTTAATTCCAGCACCCATATTTATCACAGAGTGTGAGGGGTTGGAAGGGAGCTAGAAGCTCATCTAGTCCAACCCCCCTGCCAGAGCAGGGGCACCTATATTGACAGACATTTATCTGTCTTTCCTGAGAAAATACACCCAGTCAATAACATTTTTAATATGAAATATTTCTCTGGTTTTGGTTCAAAGTCACTCATGCTTCACATTGGGCTAGCACAGCAGTAAGTGGAGCAGTGATGCTCAACATGTTGACACCGTTGATTCCACAGCACTGTGATCAACTGGGACAAGATCAGCAAGAGAGGAGATCTCAACACTGCTTCATTAAAAGAATTTCCTTAAAACAACCCTCTCTTTGACCTTGTTATGTACAGGATGGTGTTTAGAGGTAGGTGTTGCTCCTTCAAAAGTCCCAGGTATATGATTCCAGGTTTTTAATTGCTCTTGCTCAACCTGGAGCAGTGAAAGGACACGGAGCCTCCACTGCAGGCTGCTCTGCTGTAGGCCTTCTTCTCAGAGGACATGAACCACTTCTGATTTCTCAATGTCTGGCAGAGATGGGGAACTGGATGAAAACCAACTGGCTGAATTTCAGCCTAAAGACAGATGGAAGTGATGCATGGCTGGCAGTGGTAATTACATTAAAGAACTGGCAAAATCAGTCACTTTTTGCTCATTTGTTGAAATTAAGAGAATTGGCTGTACCCTCCACAAACTGGCTATAGTCTCAAGTTCCCACAAAATGGGGGGGCAGGGGGATGGACAGGCAGGTGTAATGGTGGAGAGCATGATGGGGCAGAAAGGGCACTGAGTCAGATTTAAGATGTATGGGTTTGAGGCTTTGGTCTCAATAATCAAGGTTAAACTGCCTATTTAGTTTGATTTTTAGTGTTTACTAGCAAAGCAGACATCTGAAGTGCATAATTTCTCTTACCACAAAGTCCACCTTGCAGCTGAGGCAAGTTCTGTGATGACAAATCAGCATTTTCTAATCAAAAGCAGCATGTTGAAGAAAAACTCCCAGCCAGATCAAAGTTTCAGTGATCTGAAATCCCTTTTCTTGCTAATCAAATGATATCCAGGATGCTGACCCACCAGGTTAGCTTACTTGGTCTCATGCCACCACATCCAAGTGTAGTTTCAAAGACTTGTCTGAAGTTTCAGCTGGTGAAAATTGTGGTTTCCATCCCACAAACCATAATGGTCTATTAAGAACCAGTGAGGTCTGTACCACTAGACCCTAATGAGATCTTCAAAGTTAATTAAATGAACAACATAAAATACAGCAACTTGAGGGTCTCCTTAGCACTTTGGTTTTCCTGCTGAGTACATCTTAGATGCTGTGTCTGAGCTGCTGAAGAAACCCTGTGCCCAAGACCTACTGAGTTTCTTGTACCACCTCTATTTAAATGACAGGATTAGAGTGGGAGACAGCTCAGAGAATAATGTGCTTTAAAAGGGATAATTAAATGGGATGGGGTCATTAAGTCAACCTCCCCAACTAGCAAGACTACATAACTCTGGTTTGGTAACTGAAATTAATTACTTTGGATCTAGAGAGTGATGAAAACAAGAACATAAGGAAAACTGAAAGCTTGATCCATAATGGGAAAAGTCTTTCCATCTGAAGATGTGCTAAAACCCTTTACTGACTCCTGAAGACTCAAAGTCAATGCCCTTGGCTTCACTTCTGTGGTTGAAACTCCCTTCTCCAGTTAGCTGGAGCTCACTGACCTTCTTTGGATTTAAAATGAAGTTCTTCAGTCCTTTAAGTGACTTTAATACAAATAATGATATACTGTTGCTTAAAAAAACCCCTTTTGTATGCCTAGAGATGATGAGAAATAGTTTCAAAATTTTCTAAATAGGATGCTGGAAAGCCTTGGGAAAAAAAACATGTTTCTGATAACTAATAAACTAATAAAAACTAATAAAACCCCAAAATGTTAGCTATTCAGCCCTCTCCTTAGCTTGTACCAAGGCAAACTGACATCATGGTAAGTTAAATTACTGAAGAAAAAACACAAACTTTAAGAAATTGCTCCATATTTACTAATCATGACTGGCAAGTAGAGATGGAAGACATCTTCAAGAATTTTGAACTAAAAATAATCAAAACATCTACTGCTGGATCTTCATATGTCACAGAGTTACCAGGAAGGACTTTTCTCAGAAATTGCAGCATCCAGAGCAGCTCTTCTAAGATGAACCTGTCAAATATTTACATTCCACACAGAAACACCACCAAAAAAAGATGATTTTCAGTTGCTCAACAAATGCTGTAACAAGTGATAATTACTTCTAAGCAGGTCTCTCAGTTCACCTGTGGGGTTTACTGGAACCAAGACAAAATGGAGCTGGTTTACTGATAAAATCTGCTAGGAGAAATTCTTTCTGGGAAGCATCTCCCTCAGGAATGCCAGTGTGTATTTTCCATGGAATGCTTATGCTGTCCCCCCATATCACTGGCAGGACACAGCCAAAAATCTCCACTCCTGCTGCTGTCAAAATTAGCAGTGAAATTTTTAAGAGAACAGCACCCAGCTGCCAGCATGCAGAGCATCCTGAGAATTTCTTATTCCAAGCAGCACTGACATTTTCCTGCTTCTCCAGCCTGGGTCCTGTTTGTCATCAGCTAAAGCAAATGTTTGGACACATGGGTGGACAGCACAACTGAGAGTCACCACGGCCATTAATAACAAGGAGGCTGGTTGGAGAAAAGTGAAGACACTAACTGATGGGAGCTGAAAATATGGCTTAAATATCTGGGTGGAGTGCTGCTCTCCTGTTTCATCTGTTTACATCCATCAAATTTTGCTATAAACTGCTCTGCTGAGTCATTCAGAGATGTAAAAACAATTGAAAAAAAAAAAACACTTTTTAATTTTTTTCCCCTTTTAATGAGATGATGACGGATGTACCTGTCAAAAAGGAGACAATAAAGATAAGAATCTAATTTAAAGTTCATTCAATTCTACTTTGTGTCTTGACTGGCCTTCAGAAGATACTGAAAGGATGGAAATTCTGTTTGCACTGAGGCAGCCACAACTTGTCAGTGAAAGTGTTCTGGAAATCTACTTCCCTGCTTCTCTTCCCAGCTCCTGTGCTCTGATCTCATTGTTTCCTTCTCACAGCAGTGCAGATGGACTAATTACCAAAAAAAAAACAACCCCAAAACTGCCCAAAAAAAGCCCAACCCAAGAAGAAACAGAAAGCACTGCTGTCAGGCATGAGGATTAGAGACCTGTCCATGTGGGTGAGGGCTCCAGGTTTTTTGTGTGAGCACACCCACGTCCACACTGGGGAGTGTTTGCTTTGGACTGGTTTCCCAGATATGGAAGCTCCTCTCTTTCTAAAATAAATGGTGGAGAAGCTGTTAAAAAAAAAAAAAAATTAAAAAAATGAAAAGGACCTGGATAAAACTTCCAGTTTGGTGTGATGCACTCACCAAGGGAAGTTAACTCTGACTTTGGGTGCTGTTCAGGAAAGGTTGGGGGGCAATACAGATGTCCTGAAGGAAAGGAAGAAATCTAGATTCTGCTCTTTGGGTAGTGCTGGGGTGTTTTCACCTCAGGGGGTGCTCCTATAGCATTTCATACAGAGAGCATCTCTGAGAAGGCAGTGGAAGGTGGGAAAAAGAAGATAAAGCAGAGAGGTACAGGCTTGAAATGTCTGAAGTTAAAAAGAAGAAGAAGAAAAAAAGGAATTAAAATGAAAAGAATCAGCAGAGTGATTTTTGAAAATGCTTGGGTGTAGATAACCAGAAGAATGAGCAATGCTGAAAAACAAGAAGTAGATAAATATAAAACAGGATGAGTACAAAGTGCTGACCTTTGTTGTGGGCAACTACTGAACCCTAAATGGCACAGTACAGTCAAAAACTTAATCAGAATCAACACAGAAAGCATATCCCCAAAGTTGCTAACTAAAATGAAAATAAATGCTGCCATGCAAGGCAGACACACAAAAAAACCCCTTGCTTAGGGATGTAACAGCAGAACAGAATATTTCTCTAAGTACTCAACCAATAATTAGCAGAAACAGAGGTCAGCTGAAATAAAATGAGGCTAAAAGGAAATCAGAAGACAAAAGGCAATGTAAGAAAAATTGTTGTTTGAAAGATCTTTGGCACCAGAGAATTCAGGAGTTGCTTTTTAGCAACTGTGGGTTAAGCATCTGTATGCATCAGCAAAAGAAGCTAGGATTTCTCGTGGCACTACACCAAGGAAGCACTGGAGGAGTTCTGGAAGTTAACTGCAGGGTTTGGGTGATGCAGCAAAATTCAAAGTGAATTTTGTGAATTAAAAATTTAGTGAATTACCAAATCAATTTATCATTGCTGAAGTTTACTGCTGCAGTGAAGCAAGTGAGAATGCAAAGATAAAATGTACTGAAACTCACAAAAGAGCTGCTGAATAGCAACTTTCAGAGGAGACTACTTCATCACTCTAGTCATATGGGGGGAGGAGAAAAGCTCTCAGGGCACCAAAGCTTTCTGAGACATAGCACTTTGGGTGGTTTTTTTTCAAGCAGTAAGTGTGTAGCCATTTCTGATGCAGGAAAGTACCCTAGGAAGTTCTTGACAGAAGTTCTACAAGGTAGATTTTTTTCCCCCAGAGGTGGCTATAAAATAATAAAAGACTTAAAGACTCCTCCTGCATGTGGGCTCAGTCCTGCATCAAGTAATTCTCATCATAAATGAAAGATCTGATACTCATTGCAACACAGGAAGCCACTGGATTTACCAAAAAATTAAATCAGGGGACTTCAATTATCACAAATATTAATGCAAATACTTTCCAGGGCCAGTTTTAAACCAAGAAAATAATAATAATAATCCCATGTATAAAGTCACCAAAAAAAAAAGAAAATTAAAAGGCAAACATTTTCTTCATGACAAATATCTGAAGTAACTTTGAAATGGGGAAGTTCATTTTTTTTCAACTTAACTTTGAAGATCCCTCCTTCTGCCAAAGTAGAATCTAAGCAGTAATATCAGAGTAACCAAATCACTACTCTTGTTATTCCATGTGTTTGTGTAACTGGGGTGGTAATATTGAGTTTGACTACCACTTTTCCATCATTTTTTTCAAGAAGGGAACACAAAAATTAGATGTACAATTGCCTACAGGCAGCAAGCTGCAATACCAGAGACACTTCTCAGGTTTTAATGTCTGGACTACTTCAAATGACTGTAAATTGCACATAAAGTCCAGTGGATTAGGACCCAGCCCATAAAACCTGTCCAAGTAAAAGAGGTCAACTCTATCTGCAAATCCATGTCACATGGAGTTTATTAAAACCCATTAATATATTTTAAACAACGGCTATTTTCCTAAGGTTAAAAAAGAAAAGCAAACCAACTGACTTGTTTGGGCAGGGCTGGGTTCACATGCTTTGCATATTGGAAGAGGAGAGAGTAAATGCAGGTAAACAACTGCCTCATGGTATCCAGCCTGCTCTCTGCACTGGGTGGTGAAAAAGCAGGGAGAGAACAATGGAGAAAAGATGTCCTTCAGCTCCTCCTTTTCTCCCAGTAAATAACCTTTCAGCTGAAGAAATCTGGGTTATACTAATAGAAAACAAATAGAATAGAAAACAAATGTTTTTCAACTTGCAAATAAATAGCCAGGCAGGACATCAGCTCTGTAACATTCTTCTGCTCCAGAGAATATATGTTTAAGAAACCTCCTATGCAAACCTAAGACCTGAGCAGTAAATTTGTACTAATTTTAATTTACCTTTGTCTCTGTTCTTCTCCTTTCCTAAAGAGTCCAGTTTCTTTCTTAATGATTTCTTCCTCTTTTGTCCATCTGTATGAGGAAAAGAAAGAAAAAAAAGGAAGTGAGTGAAGAGGAGAAGAGAAAGAATGCTGAACAGTGCTGTACAGGCTGCAGGGACATGGACTGAGGTGGCTGTGGCACTTGGGAGTCAGGCAGGGTGTGGGGTACACCTCACAAATGCAGGCACTGCCAGGCTTTCAGCCTAAAGGAGTTCTGCTTTCTTCACCCAAATGCCACATGGCAGAAGGGAAAGTTAGTTTTGAGGACTACAAAGAGGTTTGTTGCTGGATGCTCTTGATAGCAAGGTGCCATAAACCTGAAAGGTATTGGTTGGTCCTCATCCATGGTCACAAGACTGTGTTCAGATGTGGACCTGAAGGCAGTATTTGGAGATGGAGAATTACTGCACACCAGGGTAAATTCTGCACACTCCTATAGCAGTTGGGTGGGAGCTGACCACCTTCACATGACACACATTCACAGAGTGTCAGGGGTTGGGAGGGAGCTAGAAGATCATCTAGTGCAACTGGCAGGGGCACCTAGACCAAGTCACCCAGGAACAGATCCAGGGGGGGCTGGAATGTCTCCAGAGCAGGAGACTCCAC
>JANHGL010024581.1:53736-65942 GCA_024611195.1 Ceyx melanurus | reverse complement strand
CTGTTTCCCCTCAACCTCTTGTGCTCCAACTGACTCCCATTGCCTCTTGTCCTGGCACTGGGTGGCACTGAGCAGAGCCTGTCTGTCACAGCCCAGGCTGGGATGTGAACCTGCAGGAGCTGTTTTCCTGTTTCTGGAAGCTTTGAGAGGTGAGTTTGCATCAGCAGCCAGCAGTGCTGCAGGTGGGAGTGACACAGAGCACGTGTGACTCCAGGAGCCAGGGACAGACACATTGCAGAGGTGCAGAACATCATCAGCTTTTAGGGATCAGGAAGTTTTCACTTTATTTGCTACAAGAATCACTCCACATTTCCTTTTTGGTTTTATCACTGTGTTCATTTGCACACACTCTCCACACTGATGCTGGGCAGCCTGGGAGGAGTCAGTGTGACTGAGTTGAAGTTCTCTACCAATCTACTTCAAATTGGGACTGTGTTTTTAATTGGTTTCTTTTTTATTTGGAAGACCCTGCAAAGACAATTCTCTGTGGCAAAGTGCAGAAAAGCACAGAAAGTCTAATAACCAGGAAAAATATTGTTAGTATGAAGGGGTGGCTTTGCCCTCATTAGCACTAGTTAGTTTTCTTGTATGTCATTAATTTTCCTATGTGTTGAAACAGTGCACAATCTCTTCTTGCAATGCACAGCAAAGGATAATATTTCTGTTTATTGGGAAGCACTACTTAGGCTTTTCTTTTATATATATATATATGAGACACTATATATATATATATAAAAAACAGACAGAATATATATATATCTCTCCTGTCTGCACACATGAATCTGCTGATTTGCATATATATAAATATCCTGTCTGCACACAAGAATCTGCTGATTTGCCATCAAGTTAAACACCAAACAAGAGTTTACATACATTTTTGTTGGGTTTTTTTTAAGACACCACCTCAGCTACACTACAAATACACAAACTGAATGGATCTATAGCAATAGGTTACACTGATGGATGCATGTACATACCTGGAAAGACCACTAAAGAGCATCTGGATGTTCACTGTTGTCTATTAACATGGAAGCTCCTGATAAATGTGACATTCCAAAGCAAGATGCATAAGATGGATCCACACAAATAAACCCACTGTGCTGCTTTTATGGAGAAACATCTATTTTGCAAACTGCCCCTCCAACCTGAGCCTGCCAGACAGACCACGACTTCTTTCTTTGTTTTGAAGCAGCACATTTACTTTGGAGAGAGAAAGGGAAAAATAGCCCATAAAGTTCCCACTGTTATGAAAAACAGAAACAATTGCTAGAGTTACAAGCTCCTCACAGGCTGAGCCAGAAGATGAACAGCTCTTGGTCTCCACTTTCTTTGCCTCAGCTAACAGGAATTAAAAATGCAGCACTAACACAAATCATGGCTACAAAACCTGATGCTTACACAAACCCTTCTTGGCCAAACTGAGCCTCTGCAACTGCAGCTGCCGTGCCATCAACTTCCCAAACCCCATTCCCTCAGTATTTTGTTCCCAGCTGCCTGGGTTACAGAGCCTTCCTGCACAGAAAAGGAGAAACCTGTCACCCCAGACTTCAAAGCCAGCCACCCCACCAAGCCACTCAAACACCAATCAGCCTCACGATGCAGTTTGGTTTTGAAATGCCAATGCCACTTCTCATTCCATGGCTTTGTTCCTCTCAGTCCAGCTATGAAAGCAGGAAAGGTCATGAAACTCATGTGGAAATGAGCAGTATTTGAGGGCTCTCCATGTGGAGTTGGAGCTCCAAAGCCCGTGGAGTGGTTGGCAGTGCCAGCTGCTTACACCACTGACTCCAACTCTTAACTCTTCTGCAAATTCAACTCGAAACTGATGCCACTGTGAACACTACAATCTGCACATGTTCTCCAGCACATTTCTCCCCACCCCATGAAATTATCCCATTTCCTTACCCATTAACTGAGTTCTCTTCTGTCTTTGGTGTCCTGATCAAAGCAGCTCTGAGTGAAGGATCCACCTAGGCAGCAATTGTACAACCAGGGTAAGGGAAGGATAATGTTGTTGACCCAAAGCTGTGTGCTGAGTGTCTGAGAGAGAGCTCAGCTGGAGCAGCTGGGACTCCCAGGACACCTTCAGCTGCCAGAAATCAGGAACCTTAGAGGGGGAAAAATTCATCTCTTCATGACTTCAGCTCAAAGCCAGCCAAGAGTGCAGCCCAGGGGCAAGCCCAGTCACACAGGCAAGCTGTGACCCTGTTCCCTTCTCACTCCAGAGGAGATGCTCCTGAAACAGGGCAAGGAGTGGTGAGGAAGGGGCAGGTCTCACTAAATTTTTTTTCCCTAGTGGCTGGGCAAGCTCAAAACCAACTGTAACCATCCCAACTCTGTCAAGAGCAGCCAAAAGACTCCTGGATGCAGCTGCCACGACTCCTTGGAGCTCAGTGAGGAGCTCTCAGTTCCTGCCTGACCTTCTCACACGGGTAGTTTGGAGCTTTTCAAAACACCTTGGAAAACTTTCTGCTGCAGCAGGAAGGCCAGCTATATTTATAACCTGGTTTTGACAACAGCAACACAGAGACAGTGTTTTACACAGCTCACCAAGGGGAAAAACAACCCACCAAACCTTGCTAAAAGCTCTGCTGCATAACTAATGACTGTCATGTCCACAGTGCTGTCATCCCCAGTGCGTGGGCAGGGAGCTGGGGAAATGAGTGGAAAACAAACAGTGAATCACCAATGGTTTTGCTGGCAGCTCTGCCCCTAGGTGGCATTTCACCAAGTCATCATTCAGAGCCACAACTCTTCTTTCTGGGCTGGCATGACTTAGCACTTCACCAGATTGCTCACAGAGCAGGAGGAGGAGAACTTCCATGGGCTGGAGCTCATGGCAATGGAGAGGGGGATGATGGCAACAGGGTTTTGTTGGCACAGAACCATCCAGATGCTTTGTGCCCCTAACTAGAGGTAGGCTGAAGACCACCCCAAGCTGCCAGGGTAGAAAAACCTGTGCCAACAGCACAGAAATACACACAGCCTTTCCTGGCTTGACATCTTGACCTCCAGGACCTAATAATTGTTTTTCCACATTTCAAACTACTTTTTTTTTCATTAATGCAGAGCTTTTTATTTAAAAACATGCTGTTTGGGATGGAATGCTCTAAGTAGAATGTCCACATTTATGGAGAGGTTAAATAAAATATATCCTGTCAGCAACAAAATGTAAGATTTGGGATTCATTTCTCAGATCACTCAAAAATATTCACCTTAAAACTGAGCTTGGCCTAAACTCTCACTGAGAAACTGCTGAAGTGATTCTAGATCAGCAGTACAGGACTTTTAATTTGGTTCTGAATTATGCAAAATTCCAAGGACTTGACTCTCACTCCAGAGGGGCTCAGGATTAGGAGAATCAAATTAACAGGCTGCTGACAATTCCTCATTAAAAATGACCAATGATGTACACAAAAGCCTCGTGGGACTGTCAAAAATAGATTCAGAAACAGAATTGACCTAAAATCTCCTTTTTTTCAGTGGAAAAAAAAATCAGGCATTTGTCTTAAAAAACACTCTAGAAAGATATGTTTTCTGTGGAAACAAAATGATGGCCAGGTCAAAAAATATGCAGCTAAAAATGATGTTTTCAGTCCATGTGTGGCTCGTGGGAGCACCTGGAGTGCTAAGCTACCTGGTGCCTTGTGAGCAGGGGTTCCTGTGTCACTCTTTACCTCCAGGGATGGCAACTGCACCATGGAAATCCCTTATTAAAAGCAGAAAAAAATAGGGTATAAAAACAACCCAACTGCAGAATAGCTTTCCCTGCATTCTTTTTTAACCATACTGAGGAGCCCCAAAGACAGACTGGACACCCACAGTCGTGCACTGCTGTAATTATTAAGGTTGGGTGATACAGTTCACTCAAAAAATAGAAATAAATATGAGAAGTACAACAACATCCATTAAATTCACACTCAATGTGATCCTAAGGCGTTTGAAAATACAGAAGTGGTAGCAGTTATATGTAAAAAAGGCACTTTAATTATATCTGAGCTGTCTGGTCCAGTAACCATAAAAAACCCCATCTGTTCCAGAGCCTGTCTGCCTGTGCCTCACCAACTCTAACAAGCAGAAGGCAAATAAAAAGCAATTAAATATATTTATCTCAGGGTTTTAATCTCACCATTTTAAGTGCTACCTATTAACTGAAACCGATGACTCCAAAAGAGATGACATAAGTACTCTGACAAATTATATTAGGCTCTAATAAAAGGCCATAGAGTGAAATAAAGAAAGAATAGTGATCCTGCTCTGGCAGGGGGGTTGCACTAGATGAGCTTCTAGTTCCCTTCCAACCCCTCACAATCTGTGATCCTGTGAATATCCAGCAGCATGGAAAACTTCAGGGACTTTGGAGTTGAACAGCAGTCCTGGAGGGCCCAAAGCTGGGTTCACTCAGACATGCTGCTAATGCTGCTGTGATCTCTGCAGAGCAGAGACTTTTGAAAGCAGTCAAACACATTCTTAGCTGTTGCAATATGCTGAAAACTCTGCTTTTACACAAGCTGTAGAGGAGGATTTTCCCCCTTGGTTGAAATTCCAGATGCAAGGAGCTGCAGTGAGTGCAGCCCACACCTCGCCAGGCACTGAAGAGCAAATTCCCATCTTTGGCCTTGTTGACGTTTTCTCACCAGCAGAAATTCAGAGGATGTTTTGGAAAAATGATGTGCTAGGTTTTAGGGGAGTATTTGGTGAGAAGACAGCAGGGCAAGGACTTCATCCAGCTTCCAGCTCTTGGAGGGAGCAGCTCACAGCAGCTCAACACAGGGAACCAAGTCTTGTTGCTGAAATTCAGAGTACGTGCCCCAGTGCCAAGGAATTTATCCCCATTCTCCAAGTTCATTCTTAGATGAATGAACAGCAGGAAGGTTTTCCAATGTCCTCTTTTTACCCCCCCTTCTTCTATTTCTTCCCTTCCCCTCCCTTCTCCCCCAAATGCTTCTGCTGGTGACTGCCAAAGGCTCTCTGCTCCTATTTACCATTTTTAATGGCAATCTAGCAGACATCCCTGATCCAATTATTTTAATCTGTCTGTGTTAAATGGCCACAGCAGCTGTTCACCTCCTCTTCTCCACCTTATTAATGTTGTAATGAAAACACACATTAGTCAGCTGAAAAAGCCACATAAACCTCTTTGAATTTGACTTTTCATTATTGATCAAGTGCTTAATGAAAAAAAAGAAGGAAGCAAGAGGGTGGGTTTTAAGAGCCAGTGTGAAGCTGCTGCTAAAAAAAGGCACACAGACATGGGAAGTTAAAGAGCTTTCACTGCAATATCCTTGTAAAATCAACATTTGGGTTTGCTGTTGGATCTCATACTATTGTCATACAAAGAGCTCCTCATCCCCAGCACATTGCTTCTGAATTTTCCTCAAACTCCACCACCATCAAAATATCTCAGCCTTCCAGCTCCCTGCCAAAGATTGTGGGTATGTTACCAGCAAATGATTGTGGCTACGTTGAGAGGAAACTCATTTTAAGGGATCTAAAGAGCTCTTATCTGCATTATGCCCTTTAATGACCTAAAGGAGATTATTTGATACAGCTCGTTAATAATCACAAAGTTTATTCAGGGGAAACTTAAGCCCTAAGCCTGTATTTTGAAATAAGAGGGATTATACACTTAAGTATCATTGCAATGTGCTTCTAACAGGCTGTGGATGAATTTTAGTTGATCATCTTAAATTACTCTTTGTTTGCCAAAACCCCAGGGATCTCCTGTGGGAGCTGCTGCACTGGGGGGGAAGGGTGAGGTGGGTCTTGTGTTCCAGCATCCTTTCTGACTTCTACTCACACACTTTAATATCATTACACACACCTTCTCAAACCAGGGTCCAGCTGCTCAGAAAAGTCACCCCAGCAAAGCAGCAGGACCTTAAAAACTGAGTTGCAGTACCACCATTTCCATTAGCTGAAATCTGTTGAGAATGAAAGGAGGACAAAAAAACCCACCCCATAAACTGATATAAATAAAGCTCTTCAAGAGCATTTCCTCAGGTCTGAAGAATTCAACAGCTGCATCCCATTCAAAAAATGGAACAGAATAAATATCCTCAACAACAAGAATGACTTTTCAGTCAACACAGACTGTGTTTGAGTCCCTAGTTATCCATGCAGTGCAAACTGTGCTTTGCCTTAGCATTTTCTCCTAAAACAGAAGCATTGAGTACCTTGCAGGACTGACATGATGGATGAAATACAACCCTGGCTGACTCAGTTCTCTACACTGTGCTCTGCTGAAGATGGATATGGATATTCAATGATGCTTGCAGATGGCAACTGAGGGAATAATAAAGAATGAAGCAGCTGTTAAATATATAACTTTATTATTCCATAGAAGGCTACTTGCCTTCCACTTCTCAACTCAAACCCTCCACTGAATGAACATTAAAATGCTTTTCCTCTCTGATTTCTCACACAGCACAAAATGAAAGGGTATTTATTACTTCTATTACTATTATCCATTATTAATTACAGAATGAATTAGCTTATGCTTGAGGAATCCCTTAGACTTTGTGATTTCTACCTTTGACAGAGTAACTGAAGCCAACAATGGCAGCAGTGCAAAGTGATGCTGAGTGTTTGCAATGCTGACAGATCAGTTATGGGGTCAACCATACCTACAGTGGGATTGCTTTTCAAACACAGACATCTCTAACTGCACCCACTAAATGCCAGCCACTGCTGAGAAACAGGAATTTTGAGGGAAGCAATTAATTTAGTTTGGTTTAAGGAGGTAAGAAAGACTCCAGCAATGCCTTTCCCCCATCTCATGTAGGGAAGGAGTGCACAGTGGCCAGCACTGAGGCTACATCACAGCTGTGCATCAAGATGAGCTGAATTCCTCCCTTAAATGACATTTTCCCTAGCTTGCTGAGAACCAAAGATCCCTCCAAGCTCTGACTTCTGCTAGCAAGGCAACAGAAATATGCTGACCATGCTCGTTAGTGGCCATCTCCACAGCTGCTTGATGAAATACAGGCTTTTGTGGCAAACTTGCCAACAATTTTCTCCAAAGCTAAGTGTTCCTTCAGCCACAGCCCCTCCCGTGGTCCTCCAAACAACTGGCTCCAACCAAGCTCCTTCAGCCCACCACCTCCACTGCACCAACCCTTACAAGAGGCCAGACCAGGCTCCAGATGAAGCTGCAGTGTTCAGGTAACAGCTCGAGGTGTTTCTTCATCTTACTGATGTTCATGCCCAGCAGTGAAAAGATCAGCTGCAGATGAACCTGCCTGTGCTGAGCTCACTGCCTGCTGCAATTCCCTGAAGCCCAATTGCCATTTATAGAGAAGAGGCTGGGTGGAGCATCCCTGAGGAGGAGATCACAGGCTGCATTCCTCAGCTGCTGCAAGAGTCTTTTTTCCCTAGGAAGCAGGCACACACTGTGCTGTTACAAAACCAACAGCACTTGGTTGCAATTTGCAATTACACTACTACTGCTTTTCAACTCATTTGGTGCCAACCTCTACGAGAAGAGTTCCCAGCACTACAGAAATTCACCCTGAAATCTGTCCCAATGAGTTCTAGGAGTCCAGTTGGTAGGGATGTGAAAGGAAGATTTTCAGTACTTCAGTGTAAGTAGGATCAAGGTGCCAGTTAAAAGAAGATGCCAGTTGAAGCAATAATCTGCTCATCATAAACACTGATTAATGCCTTAAACTTTACCCTTTAACTGTCTTCTCTCAAAAAAACATCCATAAACCAAAAAAAAATAGGAGCCAGAACTCTTTCAAGTCCATCATGGACTTTGAGATGGCAACTATACAGTTAACACTGTCCTGCTCTGCTCCCCCAGCTTTTCCAAATGGCTAAAACTGCTTTGTATCTGAAAACAAACCAGAAGACAATAGTACAAATACCATCCCCAGTTCACACTTCCAAGAGTATTCTGGTTGAAAGCAAATAAACTCCCCTAATTGCTCTTTCCAAAACAAGTTCCACTTTTTCTGCTAGTTAGCAATCACAGATTTTTTTTTTGTTGATGGTGGGAAAGAGAAGTACAGTTAGAGCATTATTTTATTGTAGAGAACTGAAATAACACTTTTTCCAGATTTCCACAGAGTTGTTCAGTGGAAAAATGCCCAGTATCCTGAAACTCTTCTCTCTGGAAATTCATTTCACTCTTTCCTTCCCATACAGTCTTTTATGGATGTGCAGACAAGCACACAATAACACACTATGTAGTCTTCAAAATCACATTAAACATTGATTTCTGAGACCTGGAATGTTTATCTGTGAGGACCATGTCAATACACAGTATGCCAAGCCAATAAAGATTTTCTAATGACCTAGGAAGTCTTAAAGAGTTGGGGGATTTTAATATTGTTTTTTTCCATCATGCCTCTTGTTAAAGATGTCTTTACAAAATGCACCTACATTTTTTCCCACTACAGAGGATAAGAAGCATTTCAGACAGTGCAAGATAAACCAATTTGAAAGCTATAGATTACCCAGACAAAAACTTCATCAGAAAGCTAGCAGAGAGAGAAGACAGGAGGGGCAGAAAGAAGGGAAAGGAGAGGGAAGAGGCACAGAAAACTCATTTCTCTCTCTGGGGAAGAGAGCTGGGCTATGTGCCAGGCTAGAGAATCATTTCAACCACATCACCTCACACCACCAATGGAAGTTTGCCTTGCATTCTGAAACAACAACTAATATGTGATGAATGCTACTGAACTTAGCCAGGAACTTGTCATTTATCCCATCACAGTGTCACTGTCTCTCAAATAGCACTTTTCCAGAGGGAGATCTGAGGTGGGGCTGCAGCCACAGCCTTCAGCTCAACCCACTGTCCTTCTTTCCACTTACATTTG
The DNA here is from genome assembly GCA_024611195.1 of Ceyx melanurus. NCBI lineage: Eukaryota > Metazoa > Chordata > Aves > Coraciiformes > Alcedinidae > Ceyx > Ceyx melanurus. Next base: position 57,120 of record JANHGL010024581.1, on the reverse strand, counting down.
CTCCTCTCCATCCTTGGGACTCAGGAGTGAGCTGAGGGGAAAGTCAGACTCAACCTCAGCTGCCAGCAGTTTGAGGTTTGCAAACTGTTTTCCTTCCATGTTCTTCTCTAGTCCTAGTGCTTTACAGTCACTAGTCCCCCTCTGCCCTGCAGGAAAAAGAACTGTTGTACAAAGGCAAATGAGAAACTGAACACCTATTAACATCACAAAAGAATACAACAATAAATCAGAGGGATGAGGCAGCAAAAAGGACAGTCATTTATCTTCTGATTAATTACAGCACATATCTCAAAAGCAGTATGATTTCAAATATGATTGCTCCTCATAAATGGTGCTCCTTTTTAACCTCTTAAGTGGTCTAATATGTGATTAATTACTTGAGGCTGTTCCAGAAATTGGCTATCCAATCTGTACTCCACTGGCCAGGCTGTTCCCCCACAAATCACTTCATCCTGCTCCCAAACCATTCTCTCACCATGTATCAGGGCCTCTCAGCAGACAACTATTCTAGCCCTGAGCTGGGCTCATTACATTCCCAGATCTGTTCTAGACAACACCATGGATTGCCTCTGCAGCCCCAAAAAATGAAGGAAAAAAAAATAAATCTTTGCCTTACTACACAAGATGCACAAAAAGCTGCTGGTACTAAACCAGCAGAGTTATACTTGCAATAAATACAGAAACAGCAAAAAAAAAAGTAACTAAATGCTTGAAAGGCCAGCTTGTGTTACACTGCTGTTGAAGAAAACACATTATTGATGAGGATGTTACCACATGTTTTCATCTGAGCATCTTGTTTCATCATTTAGGACCCAAATTTTGAATGTAAAAAGATTGCAGTTTGTTTTCCACTGCCTCTAACACCAGATCTGCTCTGCCCAGTTTGAATGAATAAGGCTATTAAATCAGCATTTGTCACCACATGAACACAGTCAGAATCCTTTGCTCTCAGTGACAGTATAGAGCTCCTGACAGACTTTTCTTTGTATAGGAGATATCTGCTGGATACATAATGTAAGATAAACTCCAGAGAGCAGATATTTACCTGGCCACCAGAGATTTACCTGGCCTCTTCTCAGCAGGGAGATGCTCCACTCCCTTCAGCATCCTGGTGCCCTGCACTGGACTCTCTCCAGTAGATATCACTGCTGTAAGAACAGCTGCCCAAGACCATAGGTGCTCTTGCTCAGAGGACAGGCTGAGGGCCAAGTTGTGCAATCTCAGTCTGAATGGAGAAAACCACAAGCCCAGAGGCTGAAGTTTGTGTTCACAAACCACACATGCCCAGGCTCATGCCCTGGCAGTCACCCAGCTGGCAGGGAACAGCCTTAAGCTTCAAAGTGGCCCCATCCAAACGGTCTGTCATGAGTAAGTCCTGACCTGTACCCCACTACCCTCCAACCATTCCTCAGGAGACTTGTGCTTGAGACACCTCACTGGCTTCACTGCCCTTCTTGGGACCTGCTCCAGCACCTCAGTGTCCTTCTTGGAGTGAGGGTTCCAAAACTGGGCACGGTATTCAAGGTTGCCAGGGCAAAATCACTTCCCTCATCCTACTGGCCACACTATTTCTGATCCAGGCCAGGATGCTGTTGGCCTTCTTGGCCACACTGCTGCCTCATGTTCAGCTGATTGCCAACCAACACCCACAGGTTCTTTTCCACTAGGCAGCTTTCCAGACACTCATCCCCAAGTCTGTAGCATTGCCTGGGGTAGGCACAAGTGTAGGACCTGACACTTGGCCTTGTTGAACCTCATCCACTGGCCTCAGCCCATTGATCCAACCTGCCCAGATCCCTCTGGAGAGCCTCCCTACCTTTGAGGAGATCAACACACCCACCCAACATGGTGTCACCTGCAAACATACTCAGGGTGCTCTAATCCCCTCATCCAGATCAATAGATACTCAACAGATCAAGTCCCAAGCCCAACCCCCCCTTGTGACTGGCTGCCAACTAGAATTTAACTCCACCACAACCCTCTGGACCTGGACATCCACACAGTTTCTTTTTCAAAGACTCAATGTATCCCACATCAGACAAGTGTGTTTCTACAGAGCTAATTTATACTGCAAAACAAAAACCACCAACAAAAAAAAAACCCCCAAACCACCAAGTTCTGCCACGCTGGGGTCCCTGATGGCTTCCCAGTTCCTACAGGAGATCCCACTGTCTCCAGGCATTCTTTCCTATTCTCCTGGGATAAGAGAACAGTTTGACATTTTCCTTAACTTCCCCAAGTCAGATGAAGGAAATAAGCAGGCCTGTGACCTACCAGATTTTCCTAGTTTAAGAATTATAAGAAGGAGATGTTGCTGCCTAATTAATCTTTTCCTTCAGCTCACGAAAATTTAGTCACCCCACTCTTTGGCAGGATAGAAGGTGATCCCATTACTTCTTGAGAAGTAACACTAGAAAGAATATTCTCACCTCCACACGGAAGAACGAGAGGATTAGAGGTGTTTAAAACACTAACAAAGCAGAGCAAAGCAGGATGTTTAACCTGTGTAAGGATTTTCTTCAGAGTTGAGTTGTGCCAGCAAAAAGACACTTGTCATTTCCCTGTCAGTTCACATAGGTGAGCAGTTTTCACTGCATGATTTCACCTCAGCTAACTACCATCCAACCAAACTACCATCAATCCCCTTCTCCATGCTAACCATTAACCTCAACTAATTAAGGAATACTCCCAGAACATGGAAATTACAAGCCACAGAAAATATTTGGGCTGATTTACACTATAATTGCATTTTCTTTTTCACAGTATGCAAAAACAATGGTCACCTACTCAGCATTTCTGCTGCATTCTGCCTTACTGGCACTTGAATAAGGCCAAAAAAAAGTGAAAACATCACTTGAAAATTATTTTGTTAACCTAAACTCTACACTCATGAATAGTTTGGAATCTTTTGTCCTGAAGCATCACACCAGGACTGCAGAAAAACCAAATCTGTCTAGCAAAATACATACCTAAATATTTCAGGAGCCAAGAGGTTTATGCACAAAAATTGACATTTTAGTCACAGAATTTTATCTTCTGAAATGATATTTGAGTGTTATTAAACCACACAGCTTGTTTTCATGACCTGATATAGTACTATTAGCACAGGACGTGACCTAAATTGGCTTCTTGCAAAAAAAAAAAAAAAGCAAAATATCTTCCTTTTCTTCAGCTCCCAACTGCGATATGAATGACAGACCTTAGGGCCTTACTTTTGAAGGCATGAAATCATGAAGTGCTGGGAAATGAAAAGCCTTTCAGAGTGTGATCCAAATGCAGGAATTCTTTAGCCTGGAGAAGAGGAGACTGAGGGGGGAGCTCAGCAGTGTCTGTCAAGATGTTCAGGGCAGTGTGGGGAGGATGGAGCCAGACTCTGCTCAGGGC
>JANHGL010024581.1:16469-37561 GCA_024611195.1 Ceyx melanurus | reverse complement strand
ACATAACCACTGCAGAAAGCTCCTAAATTCTACAACTATAGATAAAAAAAAATGAAAATAAATAAAGAGGCAAAGTCAACAGTAGGGAAACATCTATTTGGAAGAAAAAGAAGCTTTAACAGCATTTTCAGTGGCATCAAGAGAGGCCAAAATGGAACTTTGCAGACACATTAGGCAGATCCACTGATGCCTGCTGGGTTTTCTACCTGTCCCACCATCTGTCTGCAACATGAAGAGTCACACCTACAGGGTCAGGAACTCAGAGCAAACAAGCTGTGCCCATAGGAAAATAATGAATCACTGGAACAAACAATCCCAGTCATTCCAATCATCAAGCATCAGAAATGTGAACTTTAAATGACACTTTCATGTTTTAGCTTTGTGTGCACATAGAAACTTCCTAAAGCTAAAACAGGGAGGGGATGTGGGGTGAATTTTGCCTTGATGCAAAATACCATTTCCAAATGGACTCTGGTACTTTGCCTTTTGGATTGGATTGGTTCAACTACCTTCAAATCAGTTTGATAAATGCTCTTTTATGATGTGCCCTGCAAAGAGTTCTAAAACCAGGCTTTACAAAACATTTGTGGGCTCAGCATGAGAGCAAATTCATAACCAGACTTGCTAACTCTCTTCTTCCTGATGACCAAGAACCAGAAGAGGAAGGAGAAAAATCCTTTTAGAATAGTCTAGACAGTTCTAAAATAGCCTCTGTGCCCTTGCCAGGTACAAAAGAAACTGGAAAAAAAAGAAGATCAACTGTGGTGCTTCCTAAAAGCAGGGTGTTGTTTTAACTTTTTTATTCACCCTTCTGCATTTCAGCAAGGAGATTCAGACCCGTGCAGCTCTCAAGGAAGGGCACCTCATTCCAAGGCTTAACTGAGGAGCACTGCTGAGAGGTTTTCAAGCATAAAACCCTGAATATTAGGGGTATTTGCAATGCAAAGTGAGAAGAGGTTTCAGAAACTATGATTTCTTCAGAGCTTTAGCTCATCCTTTCTCCTCTGTTCCAGTAAGAAATTGGTTTTGCCTTTTTGCTTGGTATGGAACATGCTTGACCTGTGGAAGGAGTTAAAGGTGTCAAGGGAAATGGCAAAGAAGAGTTGTTTATTCTTTCATGTTCTGTGGACTCAGAATGACAGGGATAACACCCCATGGTTAGTTAGTACCAAGGGCTGGGGTGCAGACCACTGCTGGATCTTCTGGACCACACTGTGGGGTGCAGAAAGGCCACAGCTGCAGGGAGGAGTGGACAGGACAGGTGCCCCCAGACTGACCAGTGAGGGATTCCAGCCCACAGACATCATATTTGATATGCAGCTGAGGGTCCTGCCTCACTCTGCTTGGCTCAGGTCCTCTTCTGGTTTCTATCTCACTTTTTCAGTGGTTGGTGTCAAAGCCTCTGTCCATCCTGCTTTCAATACTGATCTGTCCATCCCTGAATCCAGCTCCTGGCAGCTGCAGGGCCCAGTCTGGGACTCTCCCTGTGCCTGCTCCACAGCACCAGTGGTGGTGATGGAACTGCCACCAGGGAGGTCGGGTTCCATACTGGTTTTGTATATAAATGGATATATTGCACTTTTATTATTAATATTTTCATGCAAGCTGTTCCAGTTTCCTTTTCTAATCACAAAATCTCTCTTATTCCCTTTCCTTCCTCTGTGTGAACAGAGAGCATCTCTTACAGGTCTATGGCACTGCCCTGACACTAAGTGTGCCAGTGTAACACCAACAGACTTCCTAGCAGCAGCTATAAACGTGCCATTAGAAGCACTGTAGAGACAAAACATGATTTTTTTTAAATCTTCTCTTCCCAAAGTTTTAAGGCATGATACTGTAGATTTGAAGAAAGATCTGCAAGTCAAAACTCCTTAAGTCACCAAGATACTGAATTGCCACAACCTGGACCCACTCAGTGCTCCTATCTTAGCCAGCATGGGCTGTTCCACTGCTCCTCTCCCACTTCTCCAGCCTGTTGTACATGTGGCAAGTAGCTAAAATAAAGATATTATGCTCGTAAACAGAATTTCAGACTCTTAGTTGAACTAACAGAGATAGATTGTTTGATTTGTGACTGCTTCCCCAGCCCCAACTTTTTTTTCCCAAGGCACACACACAGCATTACAAGTGAGAAATACCAATGCTGGACTGAATTCAGATCCAATGCTGCAAACACCAAATGCTTCTCCATTTAACATATGACAACAACAACCTAACCACATTTGAAAAACACTTTACAATGCAGATGCACTGAGAGAAATTCTCTGCAACTTTATAAATACAGTTCATTGACACTATCTGAAGAGCTACTGGTTATGGTTCCTATCAAGCATTGCACATTCAAACCAGATTAAATGCTGAAGCCAAAGGTGATTGCTGAATTATTGATACCATTTGTGGTGCTGCTGGGAAGGAAAGAAAAGGAGAACATTCTCTCAAATCTTCCTCTTTTTACTAGACCCATTTGAAGAGAATAAGGAAGATAAACAGATATATTTGCTTATTCAAATATGTTAGTGTTTTACTCTGTGTGATTAAATTCAACAAACTACAATCAAATTTGGTTTTAAAATGCAAATCACCTCAAGTATAGATTGAATTCTAGCTTTGAATGGTGTGAAATGTATTTAAATTTCTGTCATATATGGAGACTCAGTGTAACAATTTTCACAAAGGAGTCTTGTAAGACTAGAATAAAAGAATAGAATAGACTAGACTAAAATGCACTGGGTTGGAAGTGACCTCCAAAGGTCATCTAGTCCAACCCCCCTGCAACAAGCAGGGGCATCTCTAACTGGGTCAGGCTGCTCAGAGCCTGAGGCAACACAACAGGGTCATACTGAAGGGGCTAGAGAAAAATCTTTCCAAGTCAATAAAATCTCACACTGGACTTGCAACCCCTCCCACGAGCACCAGACTTCCTTGAAAAACTGGTATTCATCTCCAGATCTTAGGCTGTAGAAAAACCTTGTAAATATATATATATATATTGCAGTAAGAAGCAGCAGCATCTCCATGATACTGAAGAGCACTCCAAATTATCAGGAGTTTCTCTTGGGCTTTGGAGTTTACACTCAGAATCAGACAACTCTGGCAGTTCAGCATCAAAACCAAAAAGCAGATGAGATATTGAAGTGTTTATGTTCTTGGAACAGGAGTAATGAAGGATGAATGCTGATCACAGGCATGGTTCCTTGCATTTTGAGGTCTCCATGTCAGTACTTGACTTAAAAGTTTTGTATTTTTTCAGTCAGATCTGACAGTTCCCAAAGCACTGCTCATTTCTGAAATGCATGAACATGCTTTCCTGGAAATATCACTCAGCTGGAACAGAACAAGAGTCATGAAAGTAAAAACTGTACCAATGAATAAGAGAATCACAGAAATTAGGGGCTGGAAGGGACCTAGAAGATCATCTAGTCCAACCCCCCTGCCTGAGCAGGATCATCTAGACCAAGTCTCTCAGGACTTGAGAAATCCTTTGCATTTGCATTCTGAATTTACTAAGCACTTTGTTGTCAATATCAGCATAAGTGGACACACAGGAAAAAGGCCAATTTTTCCAGCCTGGTTTTCCTTTTACTCTTCCATTCTTCTGTCTTCCCTACCTCTTGGTCATTCCTTTCTATCATCCATACCTCTAATCCCACAGAACCAGTTCCACTTTACACAGCCAGCCTGGAGTGGTGGAAGACACATTATCCAAAGTCTTCACAAACAGCCAGGGATCTACATGAGTAGAACCTTTTTACAACCTCCTGAAAACATCTTGTGAGCTCCTGGAGTTATGAGAAATCAAATCTCTTCCCATTTATTTTTTACTCCTACAAGAGCTTTAAATCTACTGTTGCCCTCAAATAAGGTTGTCTACAGCCAAGTGCATGATGTTTCCTCCCATCATTATTGATGCTCTAATTAGGAGTGTAGCATCTGCCCTGGAAATACAATACGACCTCATTGATTATATTAGTCAAATTAAATCAGCATCCTTCCTTTGCTCCCCACTCTTGTTTGGGGACTATCCCAATGAAGGGATAGTCACCAACACACAGTGTTTGTGATACACAAAAAACAATGAAGACTGCAAAAAAACTTTGTAAAGTGGATTCACTGAGGAGTTATTTTGAATTGACACGAGCATCACATCTCCTTCTGACATTCTGAAGTCTACTGTATTTAACCACCATCAATATTCATATTGCAGAACTTTAATATGCATCAAATGGCATGTCACAACTCTGACATGACACTCAGTGTAGGCTGCTTCTATTTCTTCAGCTAACTATTCAATCAAAAACTGTACAATTAAATAAGATTTGAAGACAGCAGATGGCATCACTCAGTTATTTTTAACTGTTGTGCACTGACCATTTACTAGGCAGAAAAATTCGTTTTAGTAACTGGAGCTCTCTGGACAGCACTGAAAAGTGCCATTTAAAAACATGAAAAATAAGATGTGATCATTTTACCCATCCACCAGCTGAACCTCAGAGTGTGAGGGGTTGGAAGGGAGCTAGAAGATCATCCAGTGCCACCCCCCTGCCTGAGCAGGGGCACCTAGACCAAGTCACCCAGGAGCAGATCCAGGGGGGGCTGGAGTGTCTCCAGCAGTTGGGTGGGCATCCCTCAGCAGCCTGTCTGGTGGAATTGGGACATCCTAAGGTGGCAGCCCCTGGTGCAAATCCAAGTTCAGAGTAGTCCCTTTGCTCATCCTAACTGAACCCTTCTGATCCAGAGTGCAATGGGAGGGTCACTTCATACTCTGTGTGACAGATCATGGGAAATGAGGCAAAGGCCATGTGGAAAGAAGAAGAAATAAGCCAAAGTAGTACAGAAAAAACCACTTCTCCTCACCCACAAGCACGCAGCTCTGCTTTTCTTTACTCCTGATTTTTACCTCTGGTCTGTTGCAGGGTTGCTAAAAGTTTCTCCTTCCTTGAAAGCTAAGTGAAAATACCCACCAGCATGCACACGTTGGACTTAGTGTACATTTAATAGCAGCTGGAAGCTTGACCTGAACATCTTCTGTCTGTAGTAGGAGAGTTTCAATGAAAAATTAATTATGAAAGCCAGAGTAAACTGAATTTTGAAGAATCTTTAGATTTCTTCAGAAAAAAAAAAAAAAGAACAACCAAAAACCAACAAATATTCAAGATTATATTTAAAAAATAAAATATTAGAACTCATGAAGAGGTTATAAAATCTTTTCACTTTGAGGTTATAAAATCTTTTCACTCTTCTAAAGACCTGTTTTCTCCCAGCACACCAGCAGCACACTGCCAAAACATCCATCTTCTTTCTCCTCTCAGCTCAGGGCAGAAATAAGCTTTGTCAGCCCCTCTGAGCATGCCATTATACTTCTGAAAAGCAAACAGCTCCAAGTGCTGTGAGGAGCACAGGAGGGAAGAAGGAAGGGAGCCAGCCTCCAATACAATAAATTACAAAACCCTTCTTAAATCTTTTTTCTTTTTATGGAAGTCACCTTCTAAAGAGTTGGCACTGTGTGCTTTAGAAAATACTCTTCTTTTTTTCCCCCTCCAAGAGTTTTTTTTTCCCTTCCCCCCTCAATCTGCTAATAGAAATTGAATGTATTTTTTTTCTCCAAAATTACACATATAAATCCAATGATAATGTGAACCCACAGCAGCAGCACCATTACTAATGTAATGATAATTGCTGTTCATACTCCCTGTAGCCATATGCTTTCTGCTGAGTCAGTTCAGCAATACCTGCTGGTCCCCAAGACAAGGCTATATTCCAAGATGTCACCAAATAATAATGTTATCTAGAGGGAATATGTCTAGCATCATGCCAAGAATTACATGATACAGATGCTTACAGCAGCAGGTTAGCCTCAAATGATCCTGCCCTGTCCCATCTTACAGCTGCAGCTTAGCAAAATACACAATACACAGAAGCTAAAAACCACAAGGCACTAACTCAAGAGGTCTGCACTCAGAGTCACAAGTGTTGTGGGGTAGATTGTATTATTGTATAGAGAAGCCTGTATTATTTCACTCCCCTCCAGCAAGCCCTTGAGCTAACCTATGGACATAGTGCATGATATTCTCCCCATCTTCTGGCACAGATGGTCTCCAGAGCTCCACTAGTCCCAGTGATGAACCTCTATAGAGCTTTCACTTCATCATTTGCCTTCCTGCACCTTCAGAATTATTTCCTTCCTCTCTCCTCAAGTCATCTTCCCAGCTAAATTCTGAATTTAAATAGATGGTGAGAATGGTTTCTCAAAGGGCTAATACACTTACAGTTTGATCCCAACCTCAGCTGTCCAGTTGGTTTGTGAAGCAAATGCCAATGGACCAGTGAACTCCTCGCTTCCTTTAATAGAGTGCAACTCAAAATCTGAAATATTCCCTCCTTTCTGCCTTTTAAACTGGTGGTAGGAGGAGTAGAAAGTCTCCTTATCTTGTCGTGTGAGAAAAAGCTCCAACTCCCATCAGAAGTGACTCACCAATGTTAATCATATATACACCAGATTGAAAGGCACTCAGAACATGAAGCTTCAATCCCATCCTCATTTAAGCAAATGAGAAGCAAATTGCTCAGCACTATCATATTATTTTAACTGCCAGCTGTACAATTTTGCCCAACTGGAGCTGATGAATATCAATGTATTGTTTCCAGGCTGAACTCTTACAGAGAAGGGATGCTGAATCTTTTGGAAGCTGAGTAGCACTGACATGAGACAGTAAAGATTTTTGTATACAAGGCATTATCTTGATTTACCACCTGGTTTGTGCATTAAAATTAATATCCTTATTGCTTAACCAAGCAGCTGCACATCAGAACCTTCAATAACCAAATTGCACCAGACCTTCCCAGTACTAAAAAAGCCCATTTAGATTCCAGACTCTTTCTGTTGAAGAAACAAAGAACTAGTAAGAAAATCTCAAAGAACTAGTAAGAAAAACAAAAGAAAAGGTGGTCTCCACGTGCTTACAGAACAGAAGGATGATTACAGCTTTATTCAAACCTATGGAAACAGCCTCTTCTTTTGGAAGAGCTTCATGGCCAGAACACTAAGCAGATGTGGGAATAGATTTCTGGGAAAAAATCCAACCCAACCAACAAAAATAATCCCCAACCAGCCACCACCACCACAAAACCCCACCCCACAGAACAGGGACAAACAAAAAGCCAAACTAAAGCAACCAAACACACACCCCCAAAACAAAATAATCCCACTAGTCATCGGTGAAGATCCAGAACCAGTAAGTCCCCCATCTCAGGGTGTAGAGTATTCCAGAATCTAGCAGCCTGTAGCTTTCCCAATAAAATTGAGTGTGAACCTTGTGCCAGGCCACACTGGTGAGTGGTGAACCAGAGTTCTCTGCATCTTCTGGGGCTCTGTCTGGCTGCCAAATGCTTTATGGCACCTGCTGCTTCATCTCCACTGCACAATGGAGCGACAGAGCCTGGAAGGGGCTGCCCAGGGAGGTTGTGGAGACATTATTATTTTTTATTATCTAAAAAATAATCTTTTTTTAGAGAACGCAGCACTAGTATAATTGGCATTTCAGAACATATGCTTTTCCAGATTAGGTATAATTAACACTATCTTGAAAACGGACAAAATGAAATTAAATTTATTTGTACATCCAGAGAACTCTGATGAAGTAAAAACTCCTATTCATAGCTCTGTGAGAATATTTTCTGTATATTGCAGCAGTGCACAAAATTCACTAGGGCAAACTAAGATTACTGTACTCCAAAGAATCTGAAAGATGTGCACCAACTTGTGTGCTCACAGTCACTAAAAGGCAAGGGCAGATTTTACAGAGCAAAACTGGTTTTGAATCTGTATTTCAAACGCTCCGAGTGCACGAATTGTGCTTGAGATGAGGGAAAATTCAAAGGCAAGCAAACTTCCATTTTTGTAAGAGAGAAGGCAGCATTAAGAAAATTAATCCTGTGCATTAATCTTAGCATTCCTCACGAGTGACTCAGGCCTGCAGAAGAAAACATTCCCACTATCTGCTTAGAAAACGTCATGTTTCCCACACAGAAGGGAGGAGAGGAGCCTGAGCAGCTCTAGTTTTACTCCTTTCACCCAGAGGAGTCTGGGGATGTTCAGCATCCCAACCAGAGCATCCTTCACGTGTTCAGAACCCCTGATTCCCCTGCATCTGTTCCTGGGGGACTTGGTCTCTGGGGCACCTAGATGATCTTCTAGCTCCCTTCCAACCCCACACGCTGTGATTTGCAAAAATCAAGGAGGAATTGATATGAAAAACTAAACAGAACACTTAATGGTAAGAAACAGACTGGTAAAAAACTTCCTACACAGTTACTCATCTGAGCTTCATGTTTTTGTTTAGGTGACATCAAGTTGAATACAGCATCATTTTCCTCTATTTTTTTATTGGTACATGTAGGAACCATTTACAATTCAAATGTGATATTTTACTATGTTCCCTGAATGAAAACTACCCGTTTTTCTGTACTATGAGCTCTTTCAGTGCCTGCTTTTTCACAACATAATGTGTTGAGAAGGAACTGAGATGACTGAAAAGAACTGTATTAGCAACCAAGGAAGACAAATGATAAAGATCAAAACCTCAAGCTTTTCAAGCCAAATCCTTCTATTATTCATTTTATTTGCAACTCTCTTCCACTCGATTTTGATTGCTGTTGAGTTTGGCACAGCCCTGCTTTAAAAGGCAATTAAGCAACACACATTTCCATACACTGCCCAGGGAAATAACATGGCTAAGAGTGAGAGAGAGAATCTTTTCTGGCTGTGGAGGTTGTCTGGAGAAGTTAAGAGAGTAAAACAGGAGTCCCTTGGCTGGGTCTCTGCCAAGATGAGGCACTGGGATGACAGGACCTGACCTCTGACACTTACCCATTCACACTGGGTACAAATGGGCCTGTTTTGATTATGTTTGTTGTTTTATTAGACTGTAGTAAGGTTTTTTTTATTATGATGAGGAAATTTGGCCATTAAAAAATCCTCTTCCCTAGCATGACTATCATCAGTGATGTCTGCTCAATGCTCTATGTGAAGATGACAGAGGGCTGGGCTCCAGCACCTTTACCAAAGAAAATCCAGATGTGTAAGGAGAGTTGTTTTGTAGCTACTAAGAATATTTTCAGTACTGGAGTCAGAAGCAGATATGGTAACAGCACCTGACAGAAAACATCATGCTGCCTAAAGAACAAAGATTATCTTAAATAACAATAGATGAGGTCAATCTCTTCACCCAAGGTGAAGAGTCACAAGCAGAATAATCACATACACTGTCAGACTCAAGAGGATTTTGTGTACATGACAATCATCCATGGTCACCTTGACTGAAGGGAACTCAGTGTCTGAGAGAAATATGGTTTTTAACCTGACAGTGCCATTCATTGAGGTTTATCAGTAGATTAGAACAAGTTATTACTTTCATTCTCCACCCTTCTCAAAGGAAGGAAAATCTGTTTTACACACATAAAACTTCCTCAGTCAGATAAAGAGAAACTTTTATCTACAGTACTTTAACCAACCAGCAGAAAATAAGTGGCAAAATAGAATTCAGAAAAACTATTTAGTGCCTCAAGCTATTTACCTCAAACCTTCACTGTCAGCCTTGGATTTTATAAAGGGGTATTAATGTCCTAATCAGTACACCACTGAAATAAAAAATACCTGTTGTGACAAATGATTACACCCACAGAATACTCAAAAGTTATTATGAAAACACATTTCTTCATAATTCTAAGTGACAGCCCATACTTTCTCATTGTGTAGCATAAAATACACCACTTAACGTGGCCAAGAAAAATTGCTAGCAAAAGCTCTTCTGTAGAGGACAAAAAATGAAGTCAGAAAGAATGTGATAAAAACATTTGAGTAACACATCACCAAACTACCCAAGAAATCAATAAGCTAATAAGCCCTCCTGTTGCAAAGAAATCCAGCACTGGATTTTGTTTGACTGTTTCATGCCAATGATGAGACTGACTCAAAGAATTTAGATTTAAATCTGAATGTGAAGTTGCCCAAAACTGTGTGGTTAGGGAAGAAATCCAAGGAAACAGTCTGGTCTTTTACTGAAAATCCAAGAAAGCAATTCTCAAAATAAAACCTGATGTTTTCCAAAGTCCCAAAACAATAAAGATAAGACAGAGCATTTCTTCCTTTGAGGGGCTTTCATTTGCTCACTGCCTTGAAATTCCTCCAGAGCAGAGTGTTATCTTCCCTTTGGACTCAGCTTATTGATGGGCAGCTCCATTCAAAAAAACACAAATATTGGCATTTATTTGATACCAACACTCAACCAGTAACGGTGCTGCCCTAATCAAGTCTCTTGCCAGGATGGTTTTTTCCTCTGTCCCAACTCAAGTGTCTCCTGACCACATTTTTCCAAGAAAAGAATAAAAATACTGAGGAGTTATGAGGTAGCAAAAGTGGTTTAGCCCCCTGTGTCGTGATGATTACAAATTAAGTCACTGAAAAAGCCACTATTCACAGGTTGGAAAAAAAGACATTTCCAGAGGTAAAATGAGGCAGATGCCTGAGAATTCTTAAGCAGGGCTGCCTGACATACCAGCAATATTTGGGCAAGGGGAAAAAAGAGCATGTGGGCTTTTTCAGCTCACTGCAATGAGAGAAGAAACAGCTCCCATTCATGCTCAAGGGATTAGAATCAGTCCTGCAGACAGAGGTACATTACAGGCCACACAGCAATCAAATATGTTTTAGAAGTTCCACATACAACACGAGTAATGACAACTATTTTATCAGGCTAGTCTTTACTGCATGACATTTATTCATAGCTAGATCCCAGCTCACAGCCTGTTGCCAATGCTAGAGAGCAGCCTTGGCTAAGCCAAGGCCATTCCAGAGGAGTTTCAGAGATGAGGAGATGCATTAAGGGATTTGACTTACAGGAATTATTTCACTTTCTGCTAATCTAAGTGATACTGCGTTAAACCCAGGTTAATACCTAAATTAATAAAGTTTAGAATAGCAAAAAAACACTAGGTTGTTGTATCAGCTTGCTAAGCCAAGCCACCTCACACCCTTTAACCCAACGGATATCTCACAGGGAAGCCACACAGGTGAGGGGGACCATGGTAAACCTGGTGCTGGTGGCTGGAGATCATCACCAGAGCCTCCCATTGCCAAGGGCTGGAGCAGCCCTGTTGAGAAGGACTGGGGAGTGCTGGGTGCCAACCAGCTGCAGATGAGGCAGTGTGTGCCCAGCTGGCACAGAAGGCATCTTGGCTGGGATCAGGAAGAGTGTGGCCAGCAGGACTAGGGCTGGGATTCTGCCCTGTGTCTGCCACTGGGGAGGCCTCACCCTGAGCACTGGGGGCAGCTCTGGGCCCTGCACTTCCAGAAGGACATTGAGGGGCTGCAGGGTCCAGAGGAGAGAGACAAGACTGGGACTGGAAGGAAAGGCTGCTGAGGAGAGGCTGAGGGAGCTGGGGCTGTTCAGCCTGGAGAAGACTCAGGGGAGAGCTCATCACTCTCTCCAGCTCCCTGAAGGGAGAAACAACTGTCCTTACAATGACAGGAAAATACTAGCAGATGCCATTGAAAAACAGCTCTTGCCACCCTCACCCTACCAAAGTGCTTAGAATCACTCTGTTACCCAATTCTGAATACGTGGTGTTTTAAAAACACAGTTAGTGCTATCCGTTGCCCTGAGTCAAAATATTTTGTTTTCCTAAAAAGGTCCTCAGAAGCCAAAGAAATCAACATCTTTAAGTTTCTGTTGGACACTGGAAAGGATCTGAAGTTCAGGACAAACAGGGTTCACCACATGACTGGGAAAAAAAAAAGGAAACAGAATAATAACATATAACATCAGCATCTCCCTGGGAGGATCAGCATTTCTGCATCACCTTCTTGCTACTTCCCAATTTCGAGCTGTGGATCTTACATAATAAATTTAGCGTGGTTGTTTGAATTAATCTATGCAGGGAATGATTAATTAAATTCCGTCAAATGACTACTTATTGACTAAAACCATGATAACAAAAACAAAAATTAAAAAAAACAAAGCCCACACTAACAATCAAATCCAAACAACCCACTAAAGAATACTCTGATGATATTTTAGACATTTCCTACAAATTAAGGAAGAATAGAAACATTTTAACAGTACTGGAAGATTTCCATTATTTATTTTTTTCAATACAAATAGTCATTAAAAGAGATAACTGCAATCTGCAGAGAGACATGTACATCTAGGACTGTTCAGCATTCTAATGAAAATGGAATCCCAAAGGCCTATGTTCTATGTTTTTAAAACAGGCTCCCTCTGTTTTAGGGGGGAAAAAAATTCCTAATCACCCCAATCACAGCATTCTACACTTACTATAGAATTAAATAAAAGGCTACTGCAGTTGCAAGCAGCTGAAATGAAATATTCAGCAATATATGACAGCTAAGCTCTAGCTCACACTCCTTTCTTTCTGTTATTAAAATACCACACACATGAGAAATATTTGATTGCCTGCTTCAGAAAGTTGGTAATAGGCAATTTAAAATTCATAAGCACTAAAATGTAACACATCCAGTTTATCCTCCTGTTCACCATTAGTGTTGATGAGATCAATGGGAGACAAGAAGAAAACCACAGATGGAACAAACTAAAAACTCACCTGGGGTACCAAGAGCTTGTGAGGAGGGAAAAAGCCAAATCATAATGCCATTGTTAGACAAGTTCTGAGCCTTCTTGCTAAATTCTACTATTTAATCTTTAAAAGTGAAGTAAGTTTAAATAGTAAGTACTATTACTATTAATAGTAAGTACTAAATAGTAAGTTACCAGTATTTTCTAAACCAGTATTTTCTAAAATGGCTTGTTAGTGTCTACAAAATATAAAATAGAACCAGTATCTCTCCTCAGTCCATTCCATGTTTATTAGGAAGGAGAATAAAATACACAGTCTATAAATTCAAGTCAGCATTAGTATGTGCTTTGCTACTGTTCTCGTGATCTTTCACTGGACACTGTTATTCTTGAATTAAACACTATTTTTAAAAGGAACCTGTTGTTCTCTTTAAAATGTCATGCATTCTTTTAATGCCATATACCAACACTGAACAATGAAAACCATTTTATCCTTCTGGAACTCATGCTTTGAAAACTTAGTTCTACAAAAAGAAATTATTTGATGATAAATTTTTCATCAGAGGCTTTGAATTCTCATAGGTTCATAATGTTCATCTACTTTATTTCTGGGCTACAGGTACAGGAGCACGTTCCCATGAAAAAATAACATATTTTCACTGGAAAGCTTGCCTATTAGAAAGATATTATCTGCTATCTAAAAATGTTCATCAACTATATGGTAATTGAGTAATTAAAACTTTAAAAAGTAGTTTTTAAAACTTAAAAAAAAAATACAATTTGCCTGTATTAAAATGGTTTAATTTTATCAAAAGAAAACACAGTAAAAAAAATCTTTTCGCTTGAAATTTTAAATTTTTACTTTTCATACCTGTTAAAGAAGTGCTAAGGAAAGCATAATTCAAATTTCTCTTATGAGATAACTGATGTGATTTCAAGTCCTTCTGGTCTTGAACCCATTATCATCTCCTAAGTCACGGGGTAATTGGTCAAAGCAGAACAATTACCACTTTAGCCTGAAACCTTTTTCCATCCAAACCTATTCATCCAATCACCCCAAAGCTCCAAATAGTTTCAGGATGACAGAAACCACTTTTATTTTTAGCAAATTATCGTGAAAAGAAAAAAAAAAATGTTGAACTCTGTTCTTAATGAAAAGTTGGACTGGCTGGCTGGCTTCAGTACCCTCTATAAACTGAAAAATACATTTCCACCACAAAGAATCTTAAATCCGTAAAACCCACTTGCAGATTGAATAGAAAGTATTCTACTCTTTTAGAAGATGAAATAAAAAGACCAAGGAATTTAACATAGTTGAAGTTTTGGACTTTTTTTTTTTAAGGCTTCCCTTGTGACTTGGTCTAGGTGCCCCTGCTCTGGCAGTGGGGTTGGACTAGATGATCTTCTAGCTCCCTCCCAAACCCTCACACTCTGGGATTCTCTGATTCCTAGACACAATTCAGAGCTAGAACACATCATTCCTTCCAAGAGATGTGCAGTAACCTCTTCATACAGATACTTAGATCTAGTTAAATGCAAAATAATGACTTAAATTATTGTATTTTCACTGCAGTCTAAACTGAATCACTTTGCATTTGCCATGGGTGAGGAAGATGAGCACAGAGCACTACAGCCAGCCTCTTTGCTAAAATAAGAGTACACTACTAAGGTTATGTGACTACCACCCAACCTACCCTCCCAAGCTCATCGCTTCATTAAGTTTTAATTTCTTTTCTGGACTGTAAATGCAATATTGAAAAGCTCTAATGCTCTTGCAATTTATTTTTTATAATATAAGGAGTAATGTGAATATTCCATGATGGCAAAAGTTCTATTTCTAGCACTTCGGAAACAATTAAAAAAACCCCCAACAAACTATATTGGTTCCATATCAAAAATAAATTAAATTATTTCCTTTCTTGCTTTTAGATTTCACATTTAAAAGCCTAATGCACCACTGTGGAGTATATGGGGCTGCTATGAGCACTTGCACTTTGAGCCAGGAGCTTAGGACTGGGTAAAGAGGTTAGAAGCCATAGGTTTTCCTCCACCAGAGGAAAATGTTGATGTACAGAAGGATGGGAAGGATCTGACTAAAAACCCTACACAGTGACAAGGTTTTGTATGGGTCCACGGGGACAGCAGCCTCTCATAATTCAGGATGCATTAATGCTCCTTAAGAGTTAAATCTCAGAGCTTGGGTGCATAAAATAAACATAAGATGTTATCAAAAAGTTAGATTTTTACATTAACAGGACTCAAATAATGCATCTGCTATGAAAATAAATCTCTTGGAGTGAACCAAAAAATCCCCTTATTTCTAAGAATAGGAGAGAAAATTACAGCTGGCAAACTTGAGAGACAATTAAGCCAGTGTTTCAGAGAACTCCAGATCACTGCCAAAATAAATATTCAAATAAAAGAACACAGCTTCCACTCCCTGCTTCCTTATTAATTGTGTTTTCTCCTCTAGCCATCACAAATAGGTTTGTAAAATAAACTCCAACAAATAGATGGGTCTCTGGTTTTTGATTTGCACTTGATTGTTGTTTCTGAGGATGCTACCCACTGATGAAGAAAGGACTGCACTAATATTAATTCTAAAAATAACGTCATAAAAAAAATAAAAAAGAAGCCACTGCACAGCAAGGTTAAATGAGGACAACGTGGGAAATTCATGGGACTGTGAGGCCTCTCACTTGGCTTTCCAAGTGCAGGGTATTCATTGCATTTTATGAGCTGATTAACGAGGTGTGTGGCAATTCATCCGGAGCTACTTTGATCCACCCTTCTTGCAAGTGTTCCCCCTAGCAGGGAAAAGAAGTTTTCTGTGGCTAAATACCCCTACAGTGAGAGGATGCTGCTGGAGGCCAGGCTGGAGATGGCAGCACAGCCCCTCTGAGGCAGTGTGAGGGTCCAACACTCTCCTCCACCCCCCAGGACTGACCACTTGCCCTCCCTGGGCAGCCTGAGGGGCCACCCCCCACCCACCAGGTCTGATTCAGGGCACCCCACTCCCACCAAAGCACATCAGTGTGCTTTCCATGTGCCAACCCACACCCCTGTGTGGGACGTGCTCCAAAATATTCCAAATGAGATGGTGTTGTTTGCTCAGCTTCATGCTTTAGTTTCAAAATGTTCTTTGCATGAAGGGCAAGAATATTTGAAAGGTAAAAAAGAAAGCCACAAACCCCCTTGAAATTCATCTTCTCATTCAGCTGAAATAATTGTTTGTTAATTCTCATCCAGGATTCAGTGAAATAATCTTGTGGACTTGACCTCAAAGGACTTTAATATGAATTTCTGGACATCCCAAGAAACCAGTAACATCCCAGACTCACATTCAACCCTCTCCAGTTCCATTGCTCCTAGTGTGAGCTAGAGATGCTAGGATGTCCAAACCAGCACAGCTACACTGATGAGCATTCCCAACAGTGTTTACAAAAAAAGAAGCTACCAGAAACATCTTGAGTTACTAAATATATTCAGGAAAACTTGCAAAGCATTCCAAATCCAGCCTCCCAATGGCAAACTCCTGCTTAGTTACTGGATCCACACTGACATTGTCCTGGTTGTCACTTGCCTTCCAGGAAAGTGACATCCTTTAATGAGAAATCAGTGGATGGGGAGGAAGATGGGGGAAATGGTTTTATCATTCTATAATTAGAACTTAATTTGGAGATTAAACTGATCATTTAATGGCTCTTCCCAGTTTCAAAACAGGTTTTTAGGTGCTAAAACCTGAGGCACCCCATGGCAGGGATGGCTGGCAGGGAGGATTTCCATGTGGATGGGAAGTTAGTCTCTCTCTCTCTGGTGGATTTACACATGAGCTCCTATTCTCACAGCAGCCAAATGTTTCATTTTAGGCATTTTATCTGTGTAAACCAAACAGATAACAAGGAGAGCAAAGACCTTTGCAATATTTATGAATAAATTTCAGTCCTAAAACTTTCTACTGCACAGTGATGAGGAGCAAATTCTCACATGAGATGCCAAAGCATGAGAAGCAACTTATTTCAGCTGAGTTCAAAAGGAGCAGGTTTGAATGGAAAGTAAAAATGAGCTATATATAGATTTAAAGATAGACACAATATACCATGAAGGCATTATGTAATATATTAATGTGACAAAGCATAAAGTCTAACACACTATGAAAGCTTTATCAGCCAAACCTAGAAGCTATATAAAGATTGAAGTAATGATTGAATACTTTCTGATTCATTTACTATTTATTATATTACAACAGCAGTCAAAAGTTGCACGAATACAAAACAGCATTTTCTTGTTCAATTTGGATGCAAATTATTCACTCTTTTTTTTTTTTCCTCAGCTGCAAAGGCACTTGTTTATTCTCATAAGTATCATGTTCTGGGAAACCTAAATGTGAAAATAAATGGCTCCATTTTGTTGCTTTGGTGTACTTGAATGAAAATAAAGCATGACTTGGTGTGAAGGTCACTGTTCAGTGTCATTTTTCAGCTGAAAAATTAACAGAGTGCTGGACACAATGACAGAAATGGGGACTCAAGGACCACAGCAGGATCACAGCAACACCAAAACACCACCTCTCTGAACTTTTCACCATCTGAAGAAAGGAAGAACTGCCACAGTTCAGTAATGTCAATCACCCATCAATACACTTCCCCTGACTCAAGCAGTATTTTCCTATTTTGCCTCCTTTGTACTTGCTTTTAAAACTTTAAAGCTGAAATTAAAGCAACCTCAGATGATGAAAATATCTCATGGCAGCCTAGGGAGCTCCACTGATCTCTAAACTTTACATATGCCAATGCTCTTATTAGTTAAAATTCATCCTCTGGGAGCACTGCCTCTAAAAATTTGAAATGCCCTTTAGAAAACATTTCTCTGCTAGGGTAAATTATTGCCATTTAGAATGCCATTGTGACACAGCACATCTGGAGATTAAGCAGCACAAAGTGAGAGTGTCTGTAATAAAGTCCTTAAATTTGTTCTAAAGTAGGTCACAAATGTCCCAGTGGGAGAGGAATCCCTTGGGCAATGGTCAAGGACCTGCTTATAGTAACCATGGGCTGGAGAGACCTGGGGGGCATATTCTTTATAGAATCTAGAATGGCTTAGGTTGGAAGGGACAGCTCTTCTCCTCTGCCAACCAGCCCTGTCAGCACAGAAGGATGGGGCTGCTTGGAACTCTTCTCCCTATTTTCTCTCTGGGTAAATTATTCATCTCATTATTATCCACTGCCTTGCCAAAATTAGTTTCTCTCCTGGAGATAGTGATGGTGGAAGCAGATGAGACAGAAAGGAAGTTGCTTTTGTACAGAGAAGACAACTGTCTGCAAATAGAGCGTGATACTAACAGGCTGATGCCTGACACTAAACAAAAATAGCATCATTATCTCCAAGGAACACTTAATTTGCTGTAAAGATTGCCAGATATGTGAGGATCTTTAATCTTCACAATCATTCACCCGGGAGGCCTCCTGATCTTCATGGCCAACACATTTCCTTTTGGGACAGCAATGAGAACTCCTCTTTTAAATGGGATAATTGTGTCCAACGTGTTTAAGGGCAAGAAGTGATATTGAGAAGAGAAGCATCATCACTGGCAAATTAGAAAATTAACATGTAAATTAATAAACATTTTTAAAAAATAAAAACATTATAACATTAAAATTTAAGGCTGCAAAACAAAGCACTCAATAGGGAAATGGTGAAATAAGAACTGTATTCCCTTCCTCATTTGAAGTAGGAGTCTCCAGATGGGTTTTGAACAATCCCATACTGCTTCTCAAGTAATGAAACATGGAAATAATGCTGTTTCTAGGCTACCTCAGCAGCCAGCAGCATTACATTCAATAGCATTTCCAATACATTGCAAGGTTAAGTACATATAAATATATATATGTATGTATATACGGGGGGGTATAAGTATATAAGATAGGCTGCTTTGCTGTAGTAATATTAGGGTCATGATTTCTCATTCTTCAAAGAAATGATCTCTTTCACACTACATGTTAAATAGATTTTGATCAGTGAGATTTAAAAGAGAAATCCCTATTTGTTATTTGACTTCTTCCCCTCCAGAATGTGAATCAGAGGATCCAGTCCTTTCACCAGTACACAAATGGTTTGTTTTCTTTCTCCAGCATCAGCTATGAATACACTCCTTTTCTATTTCTGTCCTCAGTAAACACATTTTTCCCAGGACTTCCATATTTCAGTGGATTCCTGCAAATAGCACATCCATGCACTGAAGTCTCAAACCATGCACTTTTCATTTCACATGCAGAGTGAAACTGCCATCCCCTGACTAGATCCAAACAGCACCTCAAACCCCAGCTGAATTTATGTATTTGTGCCACAAATCACATCTAAAATGAGGCTCTAAAGGAGCCATAATAACAAAATGCTGTTATAAACTACAAAATACTGTGAAACTCAAGTATCTTTTGACAGAAATTGATTTACCTGCCTTTAAACAGATTTGTTCCCATAATTATCTCAGTATCTGCTGTAAAATTACATTTCACCTTTCAACAATTCATCACATCAGAACAATCTGGCAGGATTCTTTGGTCACCAGAAATCACAGGCAGGAACAACGAGGGAAATATCCAAATATATAGTGGATATATACAAAAAAATTGCAACTCATACTTCCCCACTCCTTCTTCTGGGAGGTTAGGGGATACTTTTTACACTTATTTAAAATGAAAGTGTTTTTCTATTCAGTGTCAAACTCCCCACAAAAAGGGAAACATTTCACTTCTCTGATGCCAAATGCTTTGACTTTTCAATAACATGTCTCCTTGTTTTTCCAGCTGGAATTATTCACTGAAGGTGCACCTCATTTTTATTTCACGTTCCACCACATTCTCTAACACAAATTAACTACTTCTTAGTGAATTGGTTCTTTTATTTAATATGATGAATCATGCAAAAATACTCAGTGTGGCCTTGTAGGAGAATTAGAAAAAAGAAACAAGTGTTCAGAGCTCACCCATGGCCTGTATGTGGGTTTATTAGCTCACATATGGGTCTCATCTGCTTCAAGCTGAGTTTAGGAAGAGTGTAAATAAATTAACATCATCTTTGAAAGCTAAGAGAGGGGCAGCAATAAAATATAAAATACTGGGAAAGAACTGGACACTCTAAACATATCGAAACAATTAAGTGCTAATTTGTATATTCATTATATGATACAGGATTTAAATGATATTTGCTCTAGAAATATTTTCAGGAATGGCACAGTCACCTTGATAAGAAATCAGGCTTTTAAGATGCTTTATGAAACACCATTCACTTCTTATTCCTCCTGTGATAGTGATATATTCAAAGGAAAAAGTACTGCTCCCTATTGAGAAAAAAAAAAGCTATATAAACAGGACTAACATCTACTAACTTTTAATGTCAAATATAATCATACTTATCATACTGACCTGTTTAGGCAATATAATATTGCTAAAGCAGTTGTGATGGTTGATTAATTCAAGACCTTCTTCCTGAAAACAGATGCCATATGCAAGAATAACTAAACACATTCTGGAGGATATCTGATGAGAAACTCTCAATATATTTCACTACTTTCTTATTATTACAGAGCAGTAACAGCTGGACCACAAATAATTACAAAATATAAACAAAATGGAAGGCTGAAAGCAGAGACCAATTGGTTACTCATATGGACAAGTATTTTTATGGGGTTTGAACACATTTCAGCTCCAGATCTTCCTGGTCCTCACAGTAAAAAAAAAATAAAAAATCCTACAGAAGTCTTTTTGAAACATCATCTGGAAATCTATCTAAGAAGAGAGGAATCATTTTCCTGAGTTCCTGTGGTGTTCCTGTTTGGTTGTACTGGGCTCCTGCCCATTTATCAAGCCTTTTGTGATGGCCTGATTGACTCATTACACATCCTTTATTTGTCTCCTGTTGGAAGGTCTGTTAAATGCAGAAAATGCTCTAATAATAGTAGTGCTGACCTCAATATCTTAGAAAAAAAATAATTAATAAAAATTTCTGCCTGAAATTAAATAAAAAACCACGGAAAAAAAGGAAATTACTAACTGCTGCCTTGCCTGAGACCCACACCTTCAACAAAGGTGAAGAGAGCATGGGCTGCACAAAGAAGGAAAGGGCAGAACACACCATGAGCATCTGCAAACAGTCATTATGCATCTGAAAGGCAGAGCAGAAGGGGAAGAGGGGGGCACCACTCATCAGTTGTGGCTAATTTTGACTTCCAGGGGACAGGAAGGAGGAAGCAGCAGAGACAGGCAGCAAAGACCATGTGTCACTAGCTCCATGATGCTCATCTCCTCAGTGACTGCCATGGTGGTGACCAGCTCCAGCCCCCCTGGGACACACTGACAGTCTCACATCCATCCCAGCAGCACTCACATCCTGGCACCATGAGGCACCAGCTTCCAAGAATGGCTGGGGCTGGAAGGGAGCTCCAAAGGGCATCTAGTGCAGCCTCCCTGCAGGGAGCAGGGACACCCTCAACTAGCCCAGGCT
>JANHGL010024581.1:0-12261 GCA_024611195.1 Ceyx melanurus | reverse complement strand
GGGTGACTTGGTCTAGGTGCCCCTGCTCTGGCAGGGGGTTGGACTAGATGATCTTCTAGCTCCCTTCCAACCCCTGATATTCTGTGATTCTGTGATTCTGTGAGTGCATTTGCTTTGTGATAGGTGGACAAATAAGGGCAGAGCTGCAGCACAGCCAGTGTCAGGCAGGACTTGCAGCACATTGGGAACAGTTCCTAGCTCCTAGTCCTAATTTTCAGTGAGATGAAAAGGATAATATTCAGAATGAAAAAATGACATTTACTATGAGAAATAGCTTCTCATAGTGAAATAGCATGGGCTATGTAATAACCTCCCAAAGGAAAAGACAAGCATCCTCATTTTGCAGATAATTTATGGCCAGCCTGGCCAAATTGCTCATTATACCACAGGGAATAATATTCTCCATTGGTGAAGGAATGTACATGATTATTTAATGGGTACTTTTTGTCTCTACTTACTTTTCCTTTCTACTTTTCATGGATAAGTTGTATGTAAATGTAGTAAAAATGCTTCTTGATGTCGTTTGGCTATAGGTCAAAGCCTGGACACACACTAAAATACCAGTGCTAGGCATAAATGCAGCAAACAAAAGTGCTTTTGGCAACATCTCATGTTGTGATTTTATTTACAAAGTGCAAGAAAATTTCTTTGAAATTCTCCCTGTTTCTAGGAAAACGTGTATACAAACACCCCCCCAAAAAAACCCAACAGCTATTTAAAAATAATGCAAATTAAATCATCCTAACTCAACGTAAACCCTGCTATTGGTCAGTTTATTGTTCGACCAGGATCTAGAATCACTCGCAGACCATCACCTCAAATTGAGGTCACTTCATTTTGCAGTTTCCAGCTAAGTGTAATTTGTATGGGGTTGGGTATATCCCAGTGGTGACATTATTCAGTGGGAATATGTCTTTCAGGGATCAGCTACTTCCTAGATTCCTATTACCAATAGCCAATGGCAGACAGGGATTGACTGTGGGGAGCAATGCAGTTCAGTGAAGCCTTTCAGATATTGCACACAGGAGCTTTTCTTGTGAAGGACAATTAGCCCAGAACAGGGTTTTTTTTTGCCTGAGTTGTGTTTCAGAAAGCAGCACTGCTTATTAACATGACTAATAACAGCACATGCTGTTGGAGTGCTGGTGTGGGAAGGCTGAGGATGCTAAATTGTCATTGTTTTCCACCTTGCCAGTCCATCCACCTTACCTCTTCCCAACCCTTTTACTGCACTGTATTGTATTTTTTCACTCCATTTCTGTTTCCCAAGCCTGTCTGCCCCACGTGCTGTTACCTAGAGCTGTCTCAGTCTGTGTTCCTGCATGACCAGTCTTGCACCAGAGCAAGCACAGGACCTGCTGCCTCGCACAGGAGCAAGTTACTGTGTTCATCTCACCTGCAGTAACTTGCTCCTGTGAGAGGTAGCGGCTCCTGGCTCCACCCTGCTCCTTTATCCCCCTGCACCTCCTTTCTGGAAGTCTCCTTCCATAGTGTGCACAGCAGCACTAGGATCCAGGTAGTTTAGAAGGCTGGTTTGTGTATGAACTGGCCAGAAGTTAACGTTTTCAGCTCCATGGTTTTCATGGCCCTCTTTGATAACCTGAGACAACTTTCAGTGCAGCCCTTGGAGTCCTGGGGTTGGTGTTCAGATCAAGATGAAGTCCAGAAGGTACACCTACCAAGAAGACACTGAAGAACTATGTGATGCCTGCTTTCTGCCTTCACAAAGTACTACTTGACAGCTGGAGCATTGGTGTGTCAGGGAGGTGTGCCTGAATCTTTGTCAAGAATAGCTTGAAATAGCTTCATCTTAACCTCTCAGTGAGTTCACTGGGAGCAGACCATGTGTGGAGAAGATAGAAGGGGCAGGCTTCTTTGAAACGTGCTGCCCTTGTAAAGTCTTTAGTGAAAGGTGGTAGGAAGGTAGTGATGGTACCAGGACTGTCCCAGTCTGTCCCAGCTGTGCTCCAGGAGCTGAGCTCTGAGGTCCATCAGTCTCTGCTGCTCCTGTACCCCTAATAAACCAGTTTTCTCTGCCCCAATGCTTTCCAGCCCAGAGGGCTGCTTTCTCACTCCTGTGTGCTTCAACCCTCTGGTGTTCCACATTCCCTGCTATCTCACACTGCCTTATCCCAAGTTTCCTTTCACCCAAGCCCTTTTTACCTCTCCAGTCGCTTCTGTGTGTCCTCAGTCTCTGTAATACAGAGGCTATGCAGATACAAAGTGAGTTTATACTACTCATGAGATTGTGATTTGTTTTTAATTGCTCAGAACATTTAGGAGTGGAAAACCAGAGCATTTCCAGATTTTAGCTGATGATCATATTGGGGTGCTCATTTCAACTTCATGGGGTGCTTATATGGAAAACTGACTGGCTTTGCATGTTGGTGATGCACTTTTGAACTTCAAAACTTAAGAGCTATGTGAAAAGCAGAGAAACAAAGAAAGCAGCCTTTTATTTAAGCAAGGAAGAGTTACAAGTACATTTCTATTCCCTAAAAATTTTGCTAATGCAGCACTGAATTAACGTTGCCTTTTGAAGTGCCATATGAATACAAAGAAAAAATTGTAAGGAAAATGCTTTTCAGCTGAGGCAGTGGAAGGTGAATTTATAGTAATAAGCTTGTACTGTGTCAATATCAGGCTTATTAGGGAAGCCAGTTCTTGCAGTTTGTTGGCAGGTTTTGAGTGTACATCAGTGATAACAAGTTACACAGTGTAGCTGGCTCTGTGGTCTTAAGGTTTCTTAGATATTTAAAGCCATCCTGAAAAGTCACATTTTTAATGGTGCTACATTTCTGTCAGGGAAAGAAATCAATATGAAGAATAAGCACATGGGAATAATGATGCCGTATGTCTTTCTCTTTTTTAGGTCCCTTACTAGAACTACAGCTAGTGGATTATTTTCATTTTCTGCCTTCCCAAAAGTTATGTGCACTTCTTTTTAAGAATACTTTCTTTAAGGTGTTTCTCTGTCAAATATGATGACATATCTTGATTCCTTTTTACAAATTCTCTTTTAACCTTTTTTGCTAATTACTTCCCATCTGTTTCTTTTCATTTAGAAGAAAACCCTTAAATATTTTCTAAGTTTGCTTTATAGTCCTAGGAGAAGGTTTGATCAATGAGCTGGCTTTTCCCACTCCAGACACCTGAGTTCTGAATAAATTGGACTTAGTGTGACTGAAAATTAGTTTAATATGCTTATCCTGGCTTCTTATACTGGAGAACTGTACTGGCCTTTCCTTCCTCTGGCTGTTTTTGTTATTGCCTAGGAACTTCTGTGTACCATATCTAATGGAATTTTTGAAGATCATAGAATCATTTAGGTTGGAAATGACCCAGGGGATCATCAAGTCCAATCATTAACTCTATAGAGTTCATCCTTAAACCATGTCCCTCAAAACCACATCTGAATGACCCCTAAAGACATCCAGGGATGGTGACTGAACCTGGGCAGCCTGTTCCAGTGTCTGAATGATGACACACAGATCCATACCACTTCTTTCTTAACTGTTTTATATATGGGAATATTTTACTGTCCCTTTGCCAAGCTCCTGGTGAACTACTTTAAGGTCATAGATGTAATAATGTTGTCAGAAGTGGGAAGAATCTAAATCATACTAAGATGTGTACATTCTGTGGAGTGAAAAACATTTACTGCCATCTGGGTTTCTGTTTTCTTTTTGTGAAAAGAGACCTGGCAATGGTGAGAAATGAGTTGAAAATTACAGCTGGTTTTTATATAGAAAAAACCCAGGTAATTCAGTTAAAAGTATATATACTTATGCTTAGAAACATTGTAAAGAGACACTTTGGTGTCAGAGTGAAGCAGAATGATGCCTACATTCACACTTATTTCTGGTTACTTAAATTAATTCGTATTTGAGGCCTTATTACTAAAGGGAATGGGATGTAAAATTGAAGGGAAATGTAAAATAGCAAACACCTAATCAAAACTTGGAGTACTGAAGAATGTCATGGCTTTTGAATGTCCTTTTTAATCAAAAAATAAACGAGGGTTTCTAGGGTTTGTAATGAAAAAGTTCTCCTTATTATGGGGTGCCTGTACTTGAGTGCAACACTTTTGGAGCATCCTGGCTGGAGGTGCTGCCCACTGTGCCTTTATAGGAGCATAATGACTGCTCTGAACAGCACACTGCTCTCCAACTCTTGCTGGCCAGGGGTGTTCTTGTCTGCCTGGTCATAGCAGCAGCACCCTGGTGCTCCTCTGGGGTTTGGAGTTAGTGTAGGAGTAACATTGACTTCCACAGTACCTGCAGACATCAAACTGAATTCTTTTCAAAGTTCCAACAGTGACTTGATTCAACTTATCCCCCTGCATCTTGGTGGTGCCCTTGTGAAGAGCTGAAAACAGCAGGCAGCTGCATCTGGGCTGCTTTGTACTCAGGCAGCCATTAGACAGTTTTGCAGAGATCCTCTGGTATTTCTCTACTTGTAGAGTGATGTCATTTTTTTATATGTCTGTGGATATTTTTATTTACCATAACCTGTTTTAATTGTGAAGCCTGCTGCTCTGAATGTGTGTTCACTGGTCCTTTCTCATGATGTCCCTGTGTCTCTGATGGTCTCTAATAAATGGAGAAGGCACGTACCTGCTGTTCTTCCAAGTCACTGAAGCCTGGGAAATGAGTTTGTTGAAGAGCTCCTTGTACCATAAACACAAACTCCTGGTGTGCATCCCTCTTTAATGTGCATCTTTCCTTTTTGTAGTAGCTGAAATAGAATTGTGTAATCAGATTTGCAAAGGTAGCTCTTGCTATCAGACTGAAGCTTGTTACCCTGCTAGGGTTCAGTGACAACTACTGGAGATGGAAAGAAAAAAAACAACAAAACCGTGGATGTAAAGTGATATCTTAAAAGATCTTTTTCATTTTTTTAGGCTACTCACCCAGAATGTTGGTCTTCTTTATGTTGGAAACTTTGACAGACCTTTTGCACAAATTAAGGTACGATTGATAAGCTGGGGGGGGAGGTGGCTATTAAATTTTTCACTTCTGTATGATTTAAGTCTTGATTCAGAGAACTTCAGATTATCAGTACAGCTTAAGGAAAAAAGAATTGGAAATAGTGCTGCTTTGGTGATGTTTACCATATTCTGGGTTTCATTCCAGTTACATCTGTGTACTCACGTTTAGTTTTTCTTATCATCTTTTGATTAATTTTGACTTTGGTTTAATTATCAGAAGGAAAAAATGTTCTTTTGGATATTTTTATGTTACTTTCTCAGTGACATTTGAAAACAAAGCTACTTTTGGAACTGTAATTCTTTAAGTGATCCTTGACAGAGAAAGCACTGCAGTAAAAAGCACAGATTGTTTTCCCAATATTATTAGATTTCTTATGAAGGACTCATACAATTTCTGGAAAAAAATACTTTATTATTTCTTTTCTTTCAATTTAACTATAATATTTTCACATTTCTAGTTGCCAGTTGCTAGTTACATCAAAACAGGAATGTTTCACAAGAATATATGGACTGATTTTGATGATTATCACTGGGATTTTTATTAGGACAAAGAGAGGAAGGCATTAGCATGTCAATCATGACTCTGGGATGTGGAAATGTGGTATCTGTTTTCGAATGCTGAAATGTTCCCATGTCCCAGATGATACTGGTAATTACTGCATATTCTGCACTCTTGGCAGTGCTGTTCCCTCCATCCTGTGGCCACACTTGTGCCTCTCAGAATTTTAAAAGCCTTGGTTTTGTTTTACATCAAAAGGAAACTTGATTTCTAAAACTCAGATGTGTTCCCTTTTCCATCCCTAATTGCATTACTAAAGAACAGTATTCCCAACCATATCCAGCAAATACTTGCTTTTCTAGCTTAACCCTCAGTGGTGTTTTAAAATTACATTAAAATAATAGATGCATGCTTTTCATCTTGCCCTCCTTTTTTTTTTTTCTTATCTCACCAGCTCCTACGTGTTTATTACTCAGTTTGGCTAAAAGTCAAACAATTTAAAAGTTTCTTGCATGAAATGTCTTGCCAAAACTTTCATCCCAAAAAGTTCCATCACAAATAAGCTTGTCTATATTTGGTGATGATGATCTTCACAATAGTGCTTGTTTAAATGCTTTATAAAAGTTCTCTCACACTGGTTTCCCCTTCCAAATGGGGTTCCATTCCCACCCTTCTGCCCCATCCACTTCTAAGCATCAATATTTTCCCTGTGGCTGGGAAGAGTGTAAGATCCCTGGGTTAATTTGTGTATCCTGCACTGGTTTCCAGCTGCTTGCAGCCAGCAGTGGTGCTCCCTCCAGCACCTATGGCCAGGGAGAGGCCCCTTCTGCCCGCAGGAGAACTGCAGAGCATTCTCTGCTCCTGACTCTATCTTCTCTTCCATCTTACCCAAACCTGTGTCTTCAAAGCTACAAAAAATGAATCCCTCTATCCAACTATTCACTATCTCCAGCCTGCACCATATTTCTTCTTCATACCTTCTGCATTTCTACTGTTGCCTCTTTTAAGGTGTGGAATGACACAATATTCAAGATATGAGAACAATAACATCTTCTGTTCTGTTTGTTGATCATACCTTACACATGGTACAACGCTTGATAAAAATCTGACATACAGATAATTTGAGTAGGTGGCTTAGACTTTCTGGTAATATATTAAAGGTGAGGTTGGCCAAGGCTCTGAGCAGCCTGGGCTAGTTGAGGGTGTCCCTGCTCCCTGCAGGGGGCTGCACTAGATGCCCTTTGGAGCTCCCTTCCAGCCCTAAACATTCTAGGATTCTAGGATTGTCTCTGATTTCAAGCCATGATTTTGAATAAATCCAAATACTTTCCTTCCAAAGAAATCCCTTTCATGCTTGAAGAAAGTATGGAGAATTACACACTAAAATACTGATTTTCTTACATCAAGTTGCATCAAAACAGAATAAACACACTTATTTGAAACCTTTGGGAAAGGATCAATCCCCTAATTTGCCAGACACATCAGCAGTAACTGCACTAGTTTATTTCCAGAGTGGGTTGGGTTTTTTTTTTTTTGCTGTTTACTATTGCCATTCTTTCTGAAGAAAGAGATTCTCAGGGGAACAATAATTAACAGACAGTCAAGAGATCATTTCCTCTGGTTCCTCTGCAGTGCTAAATGGCAGCAGTCTCCAGGAAACAGAGTAAAGTGCAAGTGCTAAAAACAATCTAAGCTACACATGGGAGGAAGATGGGTACTGAAGCCATGGGGGGCATGAAGATGTTTCAAACAGCTCAAGAAAAGGGATTTTTTTTTTTTTCCCCTCCTCCCCACCATACAATTTTTCTTGCCCACATGGATTTACTAAGAATTACACCTTCCAGAAAGCAGGCTGGAGAAATGATATGACCTGAAACAGTCTGGAGAAGCTGTTTTGATGTGGATGCAGTCCATGTGCTGCAGGCACCCTTCTCCCAGCACAGCTCTGAGTAAAAGTCAAGTCCATCATGTTATTTTTGGAAGTTTGGCTGGGATTTTATCAATACATGCACCACAGATCTTCAGTTCTTCTCCTAAGTTGGTGTCTTTTTCATTCCCAGAACTAATGCTGCTGTCAAGACTGAAACTTTTCTTTTCTTCCTTTTTATTTGAATTTCTTTTTCCAGAAAGACAAAAGCTACCACTGAAAAGGATGAAAAATAAAGGTTTAGAACTCCCAGGTGAGATCTCAATAACACCAACACTGAAAATACCACAACAGTCCCTAGCCACAATTAGGTATTTTAACAGCAAATCTAGCATCCCAAATTTCTGCTTTCTTTTTTTACAGGTTACAAGGAATGCCTGTACTCCAAACAATTCCAAATGGATAAATGAACTTGGGAGTCTGGAAGGTAAATTAAGCATCTTCTGGCAAGAGATCACTCATGGGGATCTCTGCTTGCAAATCAACAAAATCTCTGACTTTCCACCACCAGCTCCTCAGTGCCACACTCTGCACTAAGCTAAATCAATTCTATTCAAAACAGTTTTCAGAGAAATTAGGAATATTTCCAACATTCCATATGTACTGTAGCTGACATTAAAGGGATCCATAATCACAGTATACACACATCAATGACAGTCTGCAGTGCTATAGGACATGAACATCACAGAGCTAAAAAGGAAGAATTTCGGGCCACAGTCCCAATTAAAGGATGTTTTGCCCAGAGGGGTGCTGGAATGTGAGATAATTTGCCAAGGGAAACAGAGGGTGTGGCCTCTGCACAAAGCTGGACTCAACATCTGCTTCAAGAGCTGGGACATATTTCAGCAAGAACAGGACCTGGCTGCAAGTACCTGTGGCTTTCTCCTACACAATATGTTTATGGTTTGGTTTTCATGCAGATATCTCTGTATGCTGTGCTCATTCCTATTTATTAATAGGACTAGGCTGGAAAAAAATACAGTAATCGATTCAAATGTGAATTTCAGCCTACAATCCATACACCAAGTCACATTTGGATGAGCTTAACACCATCTTTTAGAACCTAGAACCAAAAGGAGAAAATAATACTAATCACCTCATTTAGGTCCCTAAAGCATAGTTGTCAACTTAGAAAATGCAACCAACTTTTTAAATAGGAAAACCTTTGCAAATATGATATCCACATCAACACAAAGAAAATGGCTGCAAGTTTCAGGAGATAGAGATGATCAGAAAAAAGTTGGGGGGGGATACACCAGGCACCTATAGACATATTTAGCCATTCAAGATGTTTGATTTAAATAAAATAAATTAGCAATAAACAAAACCAGTGCTGACTGGCTCTAATGTAGTGGAATTACACAGCACAACAGCAGTCATAAAATCACAGAATCATCTCCCTTTGTGACAGCACAATCAAGGTGATTGATAATTAGATTGAGATAAACAATTCAATTGTATGATCAAACAGCAAACAGCCTCCAGTATCATTTCCAGATTCATTCACTACCTTCAAAAATGCAAAGCATTCCAGCACAAACCAGCAGCAGAGCATCTCCCAGGTAGTTATCAGCACTTATCTGCCTGCATACCTGAGGGCACCACAGCCTGAACAAAACCAAACTTCACTTGTGTTGGCCTTAACAAAAACCTTTGCCACACAGAAGAGCTCTTGGCTTCCTCTCTCCCCCTCAACCCAGCTCTCTGGTGTCAGCTCATGGCCACTCTGCTCAGCAGACTAAAGCTGGATGAACTCACTTCAGATTCCATCAATCCCAATCAAAGCCTGGCCTTGGTGTTCACCAGTGAGTGACAAATCGTGCTCCTTTCTTCCATTATAGATGCTCTTCAGCAGTAAAAGCACTTTCACACGTGGCAGAAGTGTGAGCATGAATCACCACTGTCACTGGGAATTGCACAGCAATGGGAAATCATTTTCCTTCTCCACAACATCCAAACTGCATGAGGTCAGCCTAAGTCCCTTAGGAGTAAAATCCAAGGGATGCCAGAAGTTTGACATTTAACCATTCCTCTGCTGCTAGATGCCTGGGCTGGAGATTATCTGGTGAGGTTGGAAGCTTGGAACCCAGTTTTTGGCCCCAAGGAAGAGTCACATATTCCCTTTAGATGAATGCCCTGCCAAAGGTCATGAAACCACTTCCAAATCCAGCTCATCCCCAGTTTCTCATATTCCCTGGTTGAAGGCACCAGAGTTTCCTCCTCAGGCCAAATATCCTTTCCCTGCAGGGAAATCCCCACTGGCAAATGCTGCAAGACAAAACAAGATCCAAGATGCTACACTTGAGATGAAAATAGCTAAACCCAAACCAGATCATACTCTGCTTCTGCTCTGGACCACTGAAAAACTGCATTTCAAGCTAATCCCTTCAACTAAATACAATGTTGATTTCTGGTGTTTCAGACAAAACAGATGTAGCAGCTTTTAATTCCTCCTAGAACTGCTACTAAAAACAACCAAACAAGCAAAAAAAAAAAAACAAACTTAAAACTCCCAGAAATCTTAGTTCTAAACACAACAAAAACAGCTTGTAAATAAGTGATTTCAGCCAGATGATTGGTGGGCAGGTAAAACTTACCTAGGTACAGCTTGGCATTGCACAGTAAAGTTGGGATAGTATTCCATTTTCTACATGTTTTCATAAAAAATACTATATAGATATCAATATCAAAAAGGGAGAAGGTCTCAGAGGAGGTGAAAAGATATTAAGAGGGTGAAAATAATTCAATGACTCAGTGTAAGTGTAACCCTCTTTTTTTTTCTCACCCTTATTTTTTTAATCACCCTCTTTTTTTTTTTTTTAATCTATTCTCCCTTAGTAAGATATTTTCTTCCTTTTCAGCTGGCTGACTTCTTTTAACTTCTTTTCCACTGAGAAAAAAGTTTCAGCTGGTTAAAATTACCTCTGCCTACAGGAGATTTTGGGTGAGTCAACCACCAGTGCTGAGTTCAACTGGCACAATCGAGTGTGATGTAATCATCACTCATCCCAATCACTCTTAATATACCTTGGATCAAATATTCTGTCGTTTATATGGTCATTCCAACAGCCTCAAATGATTACATCTTTGGATTAAACTGTGCTTGCACACACACCACGAAGCTTTGGCATGGCAGTGGCATCCCTGGGGACCAGTGGCTATGTTTCCATGTTCCCTGGCAGAGCAACCCAATAAACCACATGAATTTCGAGTTGACACTCAAGCTTGGTCCTGAGGCTCAAATACCCTCCAGGCACTGCTCAGCACCATCAGCATATTCCCCAGTGAAGCACCATCCAAACTGGGCTGTTTACTGGCATTCCAGGATTGCCCCAAAGCACCCAAGACTGAGAGTCCTTTTAAAATCACACTACTGATCTGAACCACGCTTTTATGGAAGTCATGAAACTTTCATTATCAGTCCCTAAAAGTAAGGAAAAGCCTACCAAAGAAATCACTTATTCTGCCAATAAAATAATTGCTATTAAATACTATTACTTTAAATACTGTGTATTTTTTATTTTGCACTTTTCACCCAGGAACTTCATTTGTATTTGCACCACACAATTATTCCAAGTTAACGAGACAAGTACTGTTACATTTAAGCAGTAATTACCAAGGCCTCAACCCAACCAAGCCTATCTTTAGGTCAACAAACATTTGTTTTCAATCAGGCAATTTAGACTTCCCATCAAGCACAGGCATGGCTAATGCAAAGCACCCAGCTCCATCATCTCTAAACCAACCAGCAACATCACATGCAAAACTACTGTTGAAATACACATCTAGCAGGCTAAAGTCACAACACAAATATATTTTAAAACAATGTGGAATATTTAAAAGTATTATTCTTAGGTGTGCAAATTCCCTTCTGCAGTGCAAGAGCAGGGTTTTTCCAACACTCAGATGGTTGGCCACCCTGCTTTATTCCCATTGCATGCCAGCTGACCTGGACTTAATGCACTCTCTGCTGCTGCCAGCAAGAAAATGGACTGATACCAACTGCCAGCAGCAAGAGTGAGTTTGGAACGAGGAGTTAATGGGAGACTGACAAGCACAATCACGGGAAGCAATAAAAGTTTCATGGAGCCAGCATGTGATGGGACTGCTCTGCTGTGTGGCCGAAGATGAACGGGGCAATCACCCCATTGAAAGGAGAGATTCCAGTTCATTTGATGCATCATAACGAGCTTCCCAGTGAAATCACACTCGCTACTCATTCATGACACCAAACATATTGGATCCTATGCAACTGTTTCAGCCAACATGCCATTACCTCTGAAAGCAGGATTACAACTGCAGCACTAATACAGCTGAGTGGGTGGTGTATTTACAGACATGATACACGCGGCCAAAAAAAAAAGAAAACAGCTTCTATTCCACAATTATTCACTAAAAAACCCCAAAACTGAATAGCAAACATTGATGCAATCAAGGCAAACCGAGTGAGAAAAGCACATCCCGTAAGGGATGCGCTTACCAACCAGACTCACCGGGAGCAGAAAATCCAGCCTGTTCTGACTGACAACTCCCACATAACTCCACCAACAGCAAGGAAATGATCCCTTATTTACACGAGTGTAAACGAGAGCAGCATCAGACCTCGCAGGCTAGCGCTTATTTACGACTCCAGCAGCTGGTTGCATGCGGGTTTGGGTTGGTTTGGTTTTTTTTTCCCCTGCCCGAGCAACCGAGAAAATGCTCCTAATAAGGCTGGGAGAAAGGAAGCGGCTTCTCCACGGCACAACTCTGGTGAGGGAGGCACTAAACGGTGGTGTTACTATCCCCAAAGCAGCGGGGACGGAACCAGTTACATCCCGCCGGCTTCTGGCCGCTTGCAGCACC
>JANHGL010024578.1:15900-41392 GCA_024611195.1 Ceyx melanurus | reverse complement strand
CGGGGCCCGGCGTGCCAGGCGCCTCTCGGCCCTGTCCAGCCGCGAGCAGCCGCCCAATCGCCAACAACAGCAGAGCCAGCGCCGAGCCGGGATCGGCCTTTTGTCTAAGCCGATGGTTTCTCGCATGCATTGGGTGCGCCTGGGCTTGTTCGGGTGCTTCTCGTGTATGTCCTCTCTCGGCCAGGGCCGCGGCTGCGGGGAGCTCCAAGGCCAGGTGTGCTGGTCAAGCGGGCAGCAGGACCCGCAGCCCCCAGCCCTGTCCCTATTTGACACCAGTGAAACACAGCCCATCCATCAGAGAAAAGCGCGATTTCCACCATTGCTCTCGCCTCAGCTCTGCTGCCGGCTGCAGTGGTAGCTGTCCTGCTGAGTCACAGCCACGGCATTGTGAGACACAAAGGCATTTTTCGGACTGAGCCTGCCCAGCCCCAGAGCTCTGCTCCCCAAGGGAAGCTTCCCTCGCCTGTCAAACAGCACATAGATCATCTCTAACATCTTTGTTCCTGCTGAATTATCTCGGATTTAACCACCTCAGGTCTGTCGTTCAATACCTGTCACTGTAACCAGACACAGAGACTGTCATATCGGTGTAACAAACAGCGCTGCTTTAAGTCTGAGTAACACATTTTTCATTTGTCTAGGTATCTGTAAAACCATCAGTCACTGCAGGTTCAAGACACCTACACAAAATCTGCAGATTGCTGGTGAGAGGTGGCAGGTGCCTCTATCCCCAGCCCAGAACCAGAGGACAGAAAGGAGAGACACGAAATGAGCTCCGACAAAAACACAACCAGCACAGGCTCCACAGGACAGAGCATGGGAAGGGAAACAGCAGGAACACACAAAGCCCAAACCCATCTCCAGTCTCCTTCTTGGGCAGGAAGTAAGCTACAATCAATAGATAAATTTAAAAGCTAAATTATAAGGCAGTGCTGCCCTTTTTTTCCTTCAGAGGTCTTTCAGCATATCAGTTACTGATGAGGTTATGCTACAGAATAAAATTCCATTCCTGGTATGAAGGAATCCTTCAGGAACAAAAGGCAGCAAGCTGAAGGGCAGAAGCAAGGAAGATACCACCCAAAAACCAAAGGGAAAGGAAGCAGCCAAGAAGTGCTGAGAGGCAAACTGGCCAACTTTGGTGACAGACAATAATATATCTTCTAACCCTGAGATTATGCAAGCAGAACCAGGCCCCAAATACCCAAGAGCTCTTGTTCTGGCCAAGCCTCAATGCTGTGGACGCTGAGACCTGGGTTACATAAACACCAAAGAGCACTTATATAACTGCTGTATGGCACTGTCCTGCAGCCACCAGCACCCCAGCACTCCATGTCACCAGAGCATGGCAGGTAGATGCTCCAGCCAGCCCTGGGGTAGCTGCACACACCCCCTCCAGGACCTTTGCACCCAACCCTGCACAAGCCCTCAAAATGCAGCTCATGTGGGGTGCCTGTAAGGTCATTCTCCCCTCTTGCAGGCACTACTGAGGAAGGTTGATGGTTAGTCCAGAGCACCAGGCAATCTCATGACCATTTCCAGCTCTGACACGATCATATGACAGTTGTGAAATTTCAGATCAAACACTTTCACAGTGCTTTGAGATGGCAAGAACTGGAGAAACACAGAATATTGCTACCTGGCATCCCTTTTCTAGATTATTTTTCCCAGTCAAAAGCCCTCAAACTTAAAGCCCCCTCCCCTTGTGTAGATGCTGAGGGGATTAGTCAAGGGGGAGAAAAAGTGAGGGAATACACCCCTCCAGGTAGCAAGTGTGGCAGGGATGGGATACATTTGTCCTTTAGCCAGGGGTGTCAGAGAAAAACCCAGTTACATAAAACTGCTGCACTGGAGTCAGGAAGTGTTTTGGGCTCAGTGTTGGGAAGTTTTCAACATACTGCAGGCAGGAGGGAACTGAAACCTCCCTTTTCTGGTTATCCCAGTTAACTAGTAACCCAGAATATTGTTTTCCCAGTCAGATTACAAAAATTACCATAAGGATCTAAACCACAAGTAACTGGATTTAACCATCAGACCCTATTTATTTTCACAATACTTCAATTTTTTATTTTTTTTTTAAGTAATCTGCTCTATTCTACTAAAGTGGATAAATATTGATTTAGGTAACAAAGATAAATTTCACTTCCCAACTTCAAAAAAACAGATACATATGGGGGCTTGACATGTTCCCAGCAGAGTGAATCCAGCTGGTTGCTGCCATGACTCTTCTAGGGATAAATTTCAGGGACTAAGAAAAGAGGACGACTAGGGGAGCAAGCATTCTGCATTATGCAATGATTACATAAGCATTAGTTTACACTAGGTAGCTGGGAGTTGTGGTATTAGCTTTATACTAGAACACCCTCAGAGCAATGAGAAATAATAAAGAAGGGATTATTGCTGCCAAACACTTCCAAGGCCACCAAAATGGCAAATGAAACAACAAGCACAAGCTGAATTTTAATCTCTGCCTCAAGCCCTCACTAGTTTCCTTCAGGTTAACAGGGAGGGGGAGAAGACAGCTGATCCTCATCTCCTAATTTAAGAGCAGCATGAGAAATAATCCCAGCGTAAAGCATCCTTCAGAATCTGAGTGCTCCTTTGCTGTGGCTCACAAGGACAAAGGTATAAGAGAGGAGAGGTTTTTAAATGATACTAACTGGCATTTGCACTCTAGTTCAGTGTCAAAGGAGTTCACAAGGATGACACAGTCTTCACAATAACCTGTGGACCAACCTCATGCCCATCTTGAAGGGGAGGAAACTAAGACAACCTAAGTAGGCATCATTGCCGAGTAACTCCCTAACCAACATGCTCTGCTTCTTTCCTCTCCCCAAGTACAATTTTGTACTTGGAAAAACAAAACACAGTTGTGGATTTTTTTAGAACTGTAACAAAGCACAGAACTTCAGCTGCATTCCCTTTTTCTGCTTCAGTCACTAAAGTAATTTCAGAGGAATTTTTAAGGACTCTGTTTAATGAGGGAGGCATCACTTGGGAGAAAAATGCAAATTGTTGAGTTTGAGCCTGTGTGCCACCACATTCCACTGGCACTTCTCCCATCAAACGCAGCCAGAAAAATGACCGAGAGCACTGGAGAAAGCTAATAAGACCAGGATGAAACACCATCACTCAAACAATCTGTTCCTAGTTTTCATTTTCAAAATATTGGTGCTGTTTTGCATGCTGCTACAGGAGATGGACAAAGAGCTGTAAAGTTATTCACAGCAGATTCATACAAATTGGAGCTACGATGTCACAAGGACACCCCCGTTCAAAATATGTAACACTGCAAAAACTAAGCACATTACAGCCTGGAAAAAAAACCCAAACAAAACAACAAACCAAACAAAACCAAAGCAGTGGTTCCTTCATAAATTTATTAAAATTACAACTAACTCTATGAGGGAGACAAAAAAGAAACACATATATATTTGGGGAGGAGACAAGGCTCTTGAATTAGAGATAATTTTCTTGCACAGCAATAGGGAGATAGGTAGTGTACTGCAACAAATCTTGAAAAAGCTGGTGAGTGCTACCATTAAATTAATAAAAATCCTCTCTAACTTTCCAGAAACATTTATAAAATAACAAACAGATAGCAAAGCACTGCATATAAAAGTGCTTGCTACTCTGAAGACCCCCAGAGAAGTGTTCATGCACCTGGAGTGAGAAACCAGAGAGAAAAAGAAACACTGAGCAGCAGTTGAAGCACAAAGACAGGGAAGAACATGATGTCTCATTTCTGCCCCAGCCTCTGTGACCTTGTACAGTTTTATCATCCTCTCTGGAGACAAAAAGTCTGTGAAGAAGTGGGACAGGGACCCTTCTGGATCTACCAGCCAGAGCACAACCACGTTAGATCGGTTACAAATACTTCCTCAGAGATAATTTTCACTCTGATAGAGCAGACTGTGATAAAACTAGTCCCAGAAAAGTTTTGTCCCTCCCTGCTGTACAAGAAGATCATTTGCACTCTTGCTGTCTTTGTACAAATGACCCCAAAATACCTTTCCACCCCAGATTTTTACAAGGTTTCAAACCTTGCATTCTCCCTCTATCGATAACCTACAGTCTCGTTTCTAAAAGCATCTTCCCCTCTCCTGTTTTTTATGCCTATTATCTAGACTGAGTTACATAAGCCACTTGTATCACCCAGATTCCTCATTTATCCAAACCCATTTTGTGTCATAATTCCCTTCTCTTTTCAGTTCACACACTCCCAGAATTAGCTTATTTTTCCTGCCACCACCACAAGAGAAATAAGAAAGCAAGCAAAGATGGATTTATTTGTTTGGGTTTGCATTTTGTTCTTAGAATCCACCCCTTCCACTAACGGACAACAAATACCACATGGTTTATTTCTATAAAACCTCCTCATGAAGAGCATGTGGCACTGGACTCCTACCACAAACTAGGAACCCAGAGCTGGAACCCCTGGGGACCATTTCTGCCCAGCCTATAAAGTTCATAGCATGAACTCTGGAGGCATTTGCCAGAGGAACAATGTAGAAGATGTTTGGCACCCCTGAGTACCTGACCTGAAAGTAACAAGTTAAATTACAAATTTAGAAAGTTCTTCAAATCTGCAAAGTTTTTTCTCTGACACAAAACATCCTCCCACCAGCAAGCAAACTAATTGTCAGTCATCCCAAAACAGTAAACTCATATTAGGGTTTCACCAGCATCTTCCATTTGGTGGAGGAGGAAAAAAAAAAAGCCAAGTAGCTCTTAGTCTATTAGGCACTAATTAGGGGATCTGGAGCAAGCACTAACAGCTCTGCCTGGTGCCCAGACTGCTGCCTGGTCAGCAAGTCACCAAATACTGCACTGACAAAAGCAGCTCTCATTATCAAGTAGGATGTTGGGGGAAAGTATACACAGAAAGTTGAAGGGGTGGGGGAGAAGACACTGGATAGAAAATCATAATACCCTCCTCTCTTGCTAAAAATTACTTTCACAGCATTACAATATGACAGCAGCAGAAATTATAACAGTCAGACCCAGAATCTCACAACATCAAAGTTCAGAGTTAAAAGCACAAAGAAAAAGAGAGCTTATTTTTTATATTCCCTTCTTCAAACCAATGAACACTGCAAGACTCTGAAAATGCAGCCATTTACCTGCCAGGTAGGCAGCAAAATAAAACCTAAGCCCTTAAGTTTTGGTCCATGATGCACTTTTCTAGCCACTAAGTAGGGTGCTCCTGCACAGGGGAAGGAGAATGAATTGTCTCTAACCAGAAAGTAAGAGAGAACAGAAAACAGCAGAGAAGGGGAGCCACAAAAAACCAACCTGTGTCCTACCTGGAAACTGCTGAGACTCATCCAAGAGTAACATGCTGCTGAGTGCACTGAGGCAAGACCTCTGCTTGAGACTCTGCCCCAGTACTTGCTCAACGTGGCCGCACGATCTCAGCCCTTCTGCTATTCTTGTCTCAGGGTCTTCGGGACAAAAGTTTCCAGTCACTCCCGACAACTTGTTATCTCTGCCCACAGCTCAGCGAGCACTAAATCCACTCTCACTGGCTGTTCAGTTTGCAGGCGGGAAATGCCTCCTGATAAAACAGTCCAGGGTACAGGCAGGGAAACCTGCACTTAAGGTTTCTGAAAATAACTTTGGTAAATAACTCCTAGTGCTTGAATCCACCCAGCCGGTGTGACAGGAGTCAGTACGCATATATCCTCCCTGCACCCAGCCGAGACAGACCAGGGTCACTGTTATATAACTAGTTAAATATGCCTCGTGTTCAGCCTAAATAAAAATTGTCACTATCTCCTCCCCTGCTTGGAGAGTCAAACAACACAGCCCTGCCCAAGGTAGCTGCGGCTCCACTTGGGACCGATGCCTGGAGCTGCACTGCCCAGATGGTTTGGCTTCAGTACGTATTCCCAAGCAGCACAAGCAAACTCAGTTATGCCTGGGAAAAGAGTTGTAAGAGAGAGAAGAGCAGGGAGGCTGAGTGGGTGTGTACAGGGAGGTCTCTCCCCTCTCAGTGGCAGAGCTGCACGAGGTTCAGATCGGATCGGATCCCATTCACGCAGCCTGTGATCCAGTTCAACTAGTGGCAGAGACCAAGACTGAGAATAAAATAAAAATCCTTACATAACCATTCAGGCTCTGGCGGGGCCCCGCATAAGGGGAATCCCAACAGACAACAGGACGCTCAGAGCAGGGGACACATGGGACCGTAGCCCTGCTTCCAAGTTTCATAGCACAAAGTGAAAAGAAGAGGGGATGAGTGGCAAAGAGAGTTACAGCCTTTACAGATTTGAAAACAATCATGGTATCTGTGATTTTATAAACTATTTGCAAGATGCCTGCTAGATTCCAAGAAACCTGGCAACTAAGACTGAAACCTGAGCAGTTAGTTTGATGCAAGCTGTTTGTGCAATAGTAGCAAAAGAGCATCCCGTTCACTGGTTAACTCAGTGGCTCCTACAGCACTGC
Source organism: Ceyx melanurus (assembly GCA_024611195.1). Taxonomy (NCBI): domain Eukaryota; kingdom Metazoa; phylum Chordata; class Aves; order Coraciiformes; family Alcedinidae; genus Ceyx; species Ceyx melanurus. The sequence continues at coordinate 34,945 of JANHGL010024578.1, read as the reverse complement.
TAGGCTGCAGAAGGCTCTCTGCAGCAAACAAGACTCTGAATGAGATTTCTCCACTTTTAGGAAACAACCTGTTTCCCAAAAATGTGTGGAGTTCAAGCTTATTCCAGGCGAGCCTTCCTCCCCATCATCCACCTGTACCAGAAGGACAGGTACAGGAAAGAATAAGTAAGGACAGGAGAGAATAATTACTTGAAAGCTGTGGTTGAATCCCTAAAGGCTAACCATCATGCCTAACCTTCCGTGCTGTAACAGACTTTTTCCATGCCTGATTCTTTTCACAGGCATACCCCACACCAGTAACAAACAGCAAACCTGGGCTGATCGACACATAATGAAATGAGCTTGCTCACAGTGAGCATTTGTCTATGTAATGAAGTCAGCTCTTTGCAGTGAGTCAGGAAAAGCAGGATGGGCACAAGAAGCCCAAAGCAGGCTGTGCCTGAACTGTGTATGAACAGCCCTGGCACAGATCTGCAGGACTCCAGGCCAATGAGCTGCACTCACAACAGTAAAGGTTGATCTAAAGGTCTGCAAACACAGCCAGGGCAGACCCCAGTTACCCTCTGCATGACTCCAGCCATTGTCATTAGACCTTTCCTTTGAGAGGGCAGTAGGACACAATGAATGCTTGCTACCATCAAAATAGCCTCCTTGCTTCAGGGTACATCATGACTTTGAAACAAGCCCAAAGTGCTATTTTCATAATTAGAGTCATATATATTTTACCAAAGAAAATATGAACTATATTAAAATGAAGAGGCTTGGTCACAATACAGCCTTTCACCTATGTCACAGATTCAAATAGCCTAACTGGCACACAGGAATATACAGTGTTTATCATGGGGGAAAAGAAGGACAAGCATATTAAGTACATAGTCAAGGATCTTGCAGCAGGCCTTACAAGCACTTTGTAGGGTTGGAATAAATAACCAAACATGACCTCAGCATCTGACCTAACAGATTTATAAAACTGGGAAGCAAGATTTAAAAACAAACATTTGTGTAAATACAACTGAGTACTTTACAAGGCATGTTTCTTACAGCAATCAAATATGAGGAAGATGGCAGTGCAATACACTGAGGGGAAACAGGCAACCTACACTTGTCCTTCTGCACGCAGCAATAAAAAGGGAATATCCATTTTCACCTTAGCATGCAAAATGGACAGGAATTTTTCAAGCTTTTCCACTGAGAGCAGCCTACTGGTGAGGCCATCACTGTTAGCCATGACAAATACATATTCACATAGCCAGGAATTAGATCTGCCAGAAACAGTCAGTTTATAAAATGATCTCCTCATGGAAGGTAATCTCGTTATAGATAAGCCCATTTACTGAATAGCTTTTTTGTGAGGCCAGCCTTGCCAGTAAGGAAGAATTCTCCATCCTCTGCAGAGTCTGAAATCTTACCTAGCTGTCACACCTCGTCTACCTCATACCCAATCCACAAGGACTTTGCAATTGTATGACTGTGCTATGCATCAGAAAAGGCTTCTCAAGAAACTGTTGTCACTTGAGAGTTCTCTTGCAAACAACACAGGAGATCCTCTGATGAAAAAAAATAACACAAGAAAACCAAACCACTAAAAAGTCTGCATTGAACACTACAAATTTCTGCATTGAACCTGAACAATGCAAATTAATAAGGGTTAAAACTCATTCCTAAATCGGCCTACACACGCAAGAATCTCAGTGGTAAAGTTTTTCAGGATGCTAGCTCTTCTGTAAAGTAGAGAACTTTGGAAACAGGGGGGCAGGAAATTAAACTGAACTCAGTTCAATAAAATATCCCAAAACATATCACAAGTGACTCTCCTCCTCCATCCCTCTTCTCCACCTTGAACCTGGTGGAGTCCTCAACACACTGCTCCACTTGCTGAGATCTGCAGGCCAAGCAGCTCCATGACTGCTCAACATTGATCCAAGCCCACTAAATGTGATGCAGCTATGAAGCACCACATCTATAATGTGCCACCATGTCTTTGGTCCCTTCAAGCTAGGGTGGTTCACTTCTCTCCAAGGAGTGCCCCGCATGCTGTTCACCCTCACTGCTGCCCCACAGAACAGGAGCAATGTTCTTTGCCCATTCTTGGCAGCTCCACACTGGCTGTGAAGTCCCTTCCCAATCCCACAGCTTTCTCACAGGCATGCTCCACATTCACCAACTGCTTCTGCACACCTCAACAATCTCCAACAAGTAGAGAAGCTGCCTACAAATCTGACTTTTAAGTTACTAAACACAAATTATGCTTGAGAGCCAATTTTCTCTCTGGATTATCAGCTGCTAGTAACACACAAAAGCACTGCTAAGGACACTTTCCCTGTCCAGTTTTCCATGTTGTTTTAGCAATACACAAGAACATGAGATTTAAGTTGGTTGTGGTACAAAATGGCATCTTATCAACCTAAAACAGTTCAGCAGAATCAAACTCCACAACACTATTTGTTAGCAACTGAGTAGTGCTGAGCTCTCAAAATAATCTCCTTTTTAAACAAACACTGCACTGTAAATAACAACTCTTTTTGAGCAAGTTCTAAACCAACCATGGAAATCCAGAGGATTCTTTATGTTGACTTTAGCAAGTTGCAGGCTGAACCTAAGGCACGAAATGTGATCAATAAGTTTTTATCTCATTTTATTTGTATTGATATAAATCTTGATTTGTTTTCTTTCCCACACTCATCCAGACCATAACTGGGAGTGGGCAGTTGTACATAATATAACAAATCTAAACACACTAAATGCAGACAGCGATGAAATACAGTGCCTTCTGCAAATGCTTTTCTGACTGCCACTGTCACAAAACATAGACTCCTTCAGGCTTCAGTGCAGGCTTTCAAAAGCTGTTTAAAGGTATTGAAACAAGCCATTATTAGACAAGATATAATGATTTTAAGTCAAAGGATTTATATCATAGATATTTAGCATCACCTTAATCAAAGCTAAATCCACTGAGTTTACAATCCCAGTTGTATTCAAGAAACTGATTCTCATCTCTTCCTGCAACTTGCCACATTTTTACTGATGATGACATGATATATTTGCGCACCACAGAACAGTGATTTTATGCAAGTTTAATTTCATTCCAGTTTTCATCCAAATTCAAGTTTGAAATAAATCACAAGCTAAGAGTACACAAAAATTGAAAAATTAGAAGCAATTGAAACTTCTAATAGTTCAAGTATTTAAACATTTTACATGGGTGAAGATTACTTACAGATGTTTTAATTGCAGTATCTGTTTTGACAGAGATTTAAACTAGAAATTTCTGTTCACCTAGCCCAAAAAGATTTTAGCTTGTAGCTTTCTCCTCTCATTCTTATCTGCATATTTGCAAGTGAAAATAATATCTTCTGACTCCTACTTAGAAATTTTTTGAGTCAGTGAACTGCATGTTGAAGAAAATGTGAACAAAACATTTCCAACATCTGTAGTACAAACCTCCGCTATTAAAATTAAAACCAGGTATTGAAAAACTTTGATTCAAACAATGAGGCAGACACTTCTGAAAGCTCATGGTTGCAGTTTTCTGTAAAGTCTAAGGAGGAAATTAAAATGACAAATGAAACAAATAACTGTGATGTGATACTACGTTTTAAAGTCTGAAGAAACCTTTTGTCATTAAAATGTATCACCCTCTTGAAAACTTGCTGCTGCTTTGTGGCTAAATTCTACAACATATAGCTAATTGTACATTTTATATAACCAGTCATTAAAAGCAGCACAGCACTGGACAAAATAAGGAAAAATTAAGATATGGATTTCCTGCATAGATTAAACTCAAATGCAAAACAAAGAAGTGATTCACCAAGTTGATTTAAAAATAAAAGGGGTGCTGCCTGACATGTAAAGCAGAGGATTTTTACTTTGGCTTCATCACACTCATAAGGCGACCTTGGCAAAGTCACCGTGCCACTCTTTACCTGTTCAAAAGGGAAAATACCATAATACACATTTGTGAATTAATTTCCCTGTAATTTTATCATGATTTCAGAAGCTGCAGGTGATGGGAATATGGTCTATTAGCAATGACTAGGTGCGGTACAAATCTGACTACTGAAAACATATCTAGGGGAAAAGGTACTAGATGTGTTAGATAAGTAACTGTGACTGTCTTTCCTTAGAGATTATCTGTCCATTTTGTGAAAAAAGTTTTTAGCTAAAACAGCACAATCCCCATATCCTGCAAACCTATCAGAAAGGCAAGAAGAAACAAGGTACTTCTCCTTTCCATGGAAGACCTGCAGCAATTCTTTGTTCAGCTAGTAACTGCTCACTCACTGATCCTTCTCCTGCATATTCATCCTACTCTCACGTTTGGGGCAGCTTTAAGAAAAGAGCATGTAGCTACAGGTAAAAAACATTAGAAAAAAATCCATCTACCTATAAATAGAGCCATGCAAAGCCACAGACGTGGGCTGTTCGTTAACTGCATGGAAGGATTTCTATTTTCTATCCCATTATAAGCAATAGATCAAAGGGAAGGAGGAAGAAAAGGGGCAAAAGCATAGCTAGTTATAATACCACATCACTTCACAAGATCAGCCAGTCCCTGCGCCCCATTGGCGGGTCTGAAGGAAGCAGAGCTCTGGCGTCATCACCTCCTTTTAAAGAAGTAAAGCAAGTCATTACTCCAGGTTATATAACACAGACTATGCCAGACTTTGTGCCACCCTCTCGAAAAGGAAGTTGCTGTCAGTGAGCCTTGGAGGGGGGCAGAGGAGTCACAAACGTTTTCTTTCAGAGCTTCCCTCTGTATAGGATTAGCAGAGGAGAGTGGAAAAGATTCCGCACTTTTGGACAAAGCAGGCAGATGGTGAAAGGCTCAGTGACTGACCTGCAACATCGTCAGTCTGTAATTCCCTGCAAAGGGGGCTGAGGGGATAGCACTGTCAGGATCTCATCCTTCCTTCCCACAGCAGCCTCAAGCCACACCTCACCCTGCTGAGATTAACCTAGTTCACAGGGTTAGTTAAAATGCTAGAATCAGTCAATAAAATCCCTCAAACCCCAGGCGTCACTCCTCCCACACTCCTCTCCATCCCTGTTACCTTCCCTTTTCCTCCCAGATTTATGGGCAAACAGCCTGTAGACAAGGGAATTCCACCTGCCTCTACCACCCTCTGACAAATGAAACTGTCCCAATATAAACAATATGCCCAGCAAGGCAACCTGCAGTTTCAGGTCCAGCTAACAAAGTCTGCAGTACTGGCTGTTCCCAGCAAAGCACCCAAGAAGAGGTTTTTGTTTTATTATGTTGCCATTTAGTGAGTCCAGGAAAACCACTTCATGGGGACTGGGTGCCTGCCACAGGGTCTGCATGGGCATTAGCAGCTCCCATACAACATGCTGGGTACACAGACGTGTGCTGGCTGGGCAGATCCAAACTCCTCAGACTGCACACAGAAACACCATTTGTTCTGAAAGACAGGCTGTACTACAGGGAAACTGCCAGAATAAAAATAATGGGTAAAATATGCAGCCTTCTGTAACAAAGCAAAGTTCCCAATGAAATCAGTGAGGCTTTTGCCTAAGTGAGAGGCAAACCTTGCTTCCCTATGATTTCAAAGTAACTTTTCTGCATTACTCAGTAACCAGGATTGGTATTTTATTCAGCGCAATTGTGGAAGTACAGAAGACATCCAGCCTCATTTTCTAACTTTATAGGTTTTAGGAAACCAACACACCTCAAATAAAAGATTCATGAAGACAGAGACCGTATGCTTAACAGATGCAAAGCAACTTCAGAGGTGCTCTTATCTCCTTCAGAAACTAAAAAAAGAAAAAAAAACAACCCTCAACATCTTTAGTTATAGCAAGTCACCTGAGAAAAGTATCCAGTACCTCCAGTCATACCCACATTTGCCAGGTTATCCACAACCAGCTGGAGTGAGGTGGAGCCACACGGCCTGCACCTGTGTGGTCCACACAGACCTGTAAGGATAATTTTTTGTGGTAATGCAGTTTCCCGTAACAATAAAAGTTTAAACACATGTCAATATACAGCATATTAATTCACAAGCAAATCCTTTCACTTGTAGTTATGACTTTTGTAACTCTGAGACACCACAAATGCCATCCTCTTTGTGTGCAGTTAATCGCTGAGAAGAGAATTTATGAAGTCGCCACAAGCATTAAAATCTGCCTGGTTAAGAGCAGCAATGTGCACAGTGATACAAGGAGGCTCAGGTTTGGCTTCCCAGGCTTGCACAGACCAGGGCCATTGCAGAGACAACAAACCTACTGCTGCAAAGAGGTTTGCTTCCTTCAGGATATGTATGCCCTTCTAGCTTCCTTAGAAACGGTACTGGTAGACTCTAGAGGGAGCTGCATTCAGCGAGAAGTAAGCAAAATAAAAGAATCAAGACAAGAAAGTCCATCAAGAAAGAAAAATTGATGGATGTCAATCACCATTCTTCCATCTGCAAAAAGTTATCTTGCAAATTAAATTATATCACTATTACTTACTGGCACCCACCATTAGGGCATCCATAAACACAGAACACAGCAAAGCTTAAAATTAAAGGAACCCTGAGTTTGCTTTCAGTGATCACCTTCAGTGCTCTTCTAGATTTAGGGATGTCTTGACTGTTTCTTTACACATCTTTTTTCTCAATCTCATCCACTTTCAGTCAACAAAAAGAGTCTCTGACAGACCTGTGCCTTTCCTTAGCCCCTGCCACCAGCCTGCTGCTAAGGAACAAAAACAAGAGACCAAAGCTCACGTATCGCCAGGCTGAGGCAGAAGCAAGTAGCAAATCAAGTCCACAGTGCCCATGTACTGCAGCAGATGGAAGCATCTCATTAAAGGGTTCCTCAAAGCACAGCTATTGTTTCCAAGGCTGCCTCACCCTTGGGATGCCCATCTACCCTCCATACCTTCCAAAGACACAGCTTTCTAAAGAGCAAAGATGCTTTCCAAAAGAAGCTGGGAAATTATGTATTTACACATCTATTTGCTCCTCCTCTTCTTAAGGAGTGCATTTAATTTTCTAGTAGATAGGGAAGAAAACTTAAATCAGTGTTTCCTGAGAGAAAATGGTGTACAGTCTGGTCGAAAGTAGAGGATATAAAGATTTCAGGTTAGTGGGACTAATCTCCATTTACCAATACAAGCAGGACCATCCAATTCAAGTAAAAAGAGCAGGTAAATTACTTTCTAATAGCAACTCACTTTTTTCCCCCCTCTTTTTTCCTCCAGCAGTATGGGTCTTTCTAAATCTGGATATAAAATCATACAGCATAGGCTACCATTTTGCAGGGCATTATTTTGGAGGCTGTCTCCACAATTTGCCTCTCAGCTCCATGCAGGTGAGTATAACATGGCCTAATGTATAAGAATAACTTCAGATGAAAAGCAAAAACTCATGTATATGAGCAGGAGGAGCCTGCTAATTTATTCTCTTCCTCTGTAAGGACAGAAGTTTGCTCTATTCCAAACCCCACATATCTAGCTGGGCACTCCCACACACACCAGTTTTGTTTTGTTCCAGCACTTTGCTGGGGAAAAGATGGAATGACTTTAGGGTGGGAAGCACATGAATAACACGATCTCCCAAAAAACCCAGCAGCTCCCTGTGCCTCAAGGATGCATTCATATATCATTCAATATATATATATTAACTCACACTTCCACATGAATTTAAAAACAGATTTACAAAATAATTTCAGTTTTAGTAACTCCAGGTGCTATTGATCTTTCTAAGTAAGGAGTTAACTCCTGATGTTTCCCATCAGATTAGATGAGGAAATTATCCAGGAAGCTACAAACTGATTGCACTTTTAGTGTAATTGCACCCCTTGCTGCATGAACCTTGAAGATGAGCCACTAAGAGTGACAAAGGAACATCGCTTTAAACAAAATCCACTCTTGCTATAATTCCATGCCAATATTTTTTCCACAACCAAGTGAAAATTGTACATAAAGCTGGTCTAGAAGTACCCTTATAAATAAACAAACAGGCTTTCCTCTCACAAGAGATCAAGGAAAGCAAAGACCTTTCCAAACATGAATTGCCTGGCATGGTATTTTTGGAAACTCAAAACTGTGAGCACCAATCAAATTCAAACAAAAAGCAGTCACTGATGCATCCTGGATTATGCTCCAGAAACAAGAGGTAACTTCATTTGACTGTCACAATACTATCAAACGTCAGAGATAGGAATGAACTCAGTTTTAAGAGGCTAGGTTAAGAAAAGGGTCTCTCCCCTCACTAACCTCCTGTGCCAATATTTTGCCCTGGTGCATTCATCCGGCTAAGAAGCTGCAGTGTGAAAGAGCACAGGCACCTGTATGTCCTCCACTCTCCTGGCACTTGTGATCCTGCCCCACCAACACAATTGTGCTCTTCATTCACTCCTCTTTAAGGGTCCGTGTGTCCATAGCAATGCCACACAAAGCAGTTTTTTTGCTCCAGCTCTTTGTCAGGGAGGAGGAACAGTATGAGTCTGAGGTGGGAAGAGGGAGTGGAAACTGCTTCCTTCTTCTACTCTCCACTAGTCAAATGGACATGCTGTGGAGCTAGCCCAACCCCAGCCCTGTGGAATGAAAGAGAGGATAGGACAGGAAAAAACCAGTCAAAGTGGGCAACACAGGGCAGAAGACAAGGCCAATTGCATGGAGATTTTTATATTACAATAGTAGCATCTTAATATGCTATTATTTGGTGTTGCTTGGTATATCTGTACATTAAGAACTGCAGTACTACCACAGTACTGCAAAACTGCCCACTGCTGTACCCTAGAAGCACTGACTCCAAACTCTGTCTGCTGTACCACACCCTGTAATGCAAACCCAATGAGCAGCCTTTAAGGACCATGTCTGAATGCCTATGCTCAGTAAGGCATCTTTCAGAGAAATAATGAAAAACAAAACAAACCACCCAGCTCTTTACACCTTTACTCCTGAAATACACTTTAAAAAGTGTTTAACCCATATACTCAGACATAAGAAAACAAGCAACTTGTCATCACTATTAATAGCAGAATTACATAAATATGCATGATTAATAGAGAATAAATTCCAGAGACTTCAATCAGAATAATCCAAAGACATTCAGAGAGTGGAAAAACAGAGCACTAGAGTGGGATTCATTCAAATACTCAACAGCTTTCCTTGGGAAAGCTCTAAGGTATGAACACTGCATTTGAAATGATCTGTAAAATCTATACTGGAGGTTTGTTCCCTCTTTGCTCAAATTAGCTTTTATTCCTATGGAGTTCAACACAGCCCTGAGCAACTACCAGGATCAGAGAAAAAGTGCAGGACTTGAAACAACCCTTTATCTCTACAGTCATCAGTATATCACATTTCTAGTTAAAAGTATTTAGGGAGTTAAAAAAAGTTCTTAGTAGTCACACACTGATATCACAAAAACAAACATGATAAAACAAGTGTTGCTACCCACAAGTGATGTGAAAACAGATGCAGTGGGCAGACATGACAAGGCTGGAAAAGCAGTAGAAGCCTCCGGCTAGGACTGAAGCGTGCTGCTAGAATGGGTGTGCAGTCTGGCAGTCACTAGGAACAGGTGATATATGCCAGGTTAGGTATTTTGTGAAAGAAGTGCTCTAGAAAAGAAGACTAAAGCTGTAAGTGCTCCTATACATGATGATAAGGTTCATTATCTGACCACCACTGAAGAAATGTGGAAAGGATGTAAGCTATGTGGTAATTAACTGTTGCTTATTCATCAGTATTCAGAAAAGTAGCTGTTGGTGATCTTTTTCCTCCTTGAGGGCAGGGGGCAAAGGTTTAAGAACTGTTTTCATCAAGACTGAAAGCTTGTACCATAAAACTCTAGACCATCTATGTGGACTGCCATAGATGTGCAAACTTTGAGCAGAAATGGCAAAAGCTGGACCAAAACTGAGGACAGGGCTTTTAATTACCAGAATGGAAAAAAGAACTCCAAGAAAATTCTGAAACTAAAATCACCACAAGTATTAATTCTACACACAACATAAGTAAAAAAAAAATCCAAGTGTGGGTTAAACATGCAAAACAGAAGCCACTGCTAAGTCTAAGACTATACTACCCACCATCAACAGGCATGGATAACATTACCCTAACTCTGGATGGTTCTAAAGTAATTTGAGTCACAATCTAAACATGGAAAACCTAGGTTCCTAAAACAAAGCCACTATTTTGCAAGCAAGCAGTAAAACTGTTTGCTTTGAAGTTGTAACCACTATTATTTTAAAAAAAGCAATCAGTTTCAGTTTGGAGAAAACATATATAAAGCCTGTTGCCCTTTCAAGGAAATAACTATGACAGATGAACAATCTTCTAAATATTGTAGTGCTAGAAATATGCAAGAGCCCATCCACAACGGAAGGATCCCAGTGGAACATCTACAGAACAACCACAGTACCAGGAGGAGAGGAGGAGAACTGCACAGCTGGGAACAGGGAGAACAAAGTTTTAACAGAAATTATTAAAATTAAGTTTTTAAAAAGCCTCTTAGTATAAACATTAGAAGACTTCCTTCCTTCTTGTGAATAAAAGTATCTGTCTGTTACTAAGCTGATTTCTATGAATGAGGGTCATCTACAAAGAGACAGGACTATGAACATCAGATGGGCAAAATCAAATTATCTTCTTGATTCTGCAGTTAGCTATATTTCATAGGCCAAGTGGCAGGATACTGCTTTTGATTTAGATCTAAGGTAATATAGATGTCAACTGACATTTCTGAGGCAGTATGTAGCTGTGAAGCAGTGTCAGGAAAAGCAGAGTGGACACCTCCACAGAAAACAGTAATTATACAGCTAAGCACACAGAAAGCATCCTGCTATTTTGGCAGACAGAATAAAAGCTGAAACAATCTGAAACCTCAGAGGCAATCTAACTTTGCTCAGATTGTTCAGGTTTTTCTTGTCCCTAATGAACAACTATAAAAAATTTAATGTTTGTTATATGTAAATTATCTTTTTACTCTTTCTCATTATTTCCTACATTTGTAAAAATAATTTTTTAATTAGCCACTACAGAAATAGAAGGCATTAATATGTTCCTAGTGTTTTATAAATAAAATAAGCAGCTGTCATTAATGGTCAGCAATGTTCTGATATATACACATGAATGTTGTTTGTTTTGGAAAGAATAATCCTGATGAGCAATTATGAGTATTCAGCCACAATAATATAGATGTAGATGATAAAATACAGAGATCTATGTAAAATAACCACAGGGAATAACCCATGTGGACATGACATACAGCCACTCCTCTCCATTAACAAAAGTTTTTCTACATCATCACTCTTCCTATTGCTCCACCATATGCAGGTTACTGTGAACGAAGTGACACCATCACTGACAGTTTCTTTGAGACAAAAGTAATCAGTGGCCCTATAACTCCTTCTCATGGAAATTCCCTTGTTTCTTACTTGACCTAACAATTCCATTCCTGCTACTTTCTTCTTAGAAAAAGACATCACGTGAATAAAAACAGAGGAATAAAATTAATTTGTGTAAACATTTTATAAGCATTTTAAACCAAAACAGCATCTTCAAGCAGCATGTGGCTGAAGGGATATTCAAAAAATCTCAACAACACTTGAGGACAACAATGTACTTTGAAACCAAAAAATAATTTACTAACTAGGAGAGGATTAGAAGCATCTATCTTTAACATATTCTATGCAAAGAAAAGGAAGACTGTTCTCAGTAGGTTTAAGTAGGTGCATTCAAAAATCTGCACACCCTTTGAAATTATTAAAAATCACAACTTTAAAGGAAGTAAATACAGCTTCTCCTTAGGCTCAGGTTGTATTTTTATGATACAAGGAGTCTGGTGAACACAGCATGGAGAATTCCCACCTGAGCCATGCAATCCTGCCTATGGGACCTAAAACATCAGCCATTCTGCTGGACCAACAAATATATTTCTAGGATCATCCCATGAATCAGCACTGTTACCCAATCTTATTTAAATGTAACCTGCAAAGCACAGGTCCACAGTAGCTATACTGGTCCTAATTGAAGAGAAGAGTGGGGTAGTTATAAATAGGTGATGATAGAAGGTGACAGCTTAGTCAGCACTGCCACCTTTCAGACTGTAAAACAAACAAAAATAAACTCAACCTGTATGCTGCCAGAAAATAAAGTTTTCCTGTTGTTAAAGGTGATTAAGTGAACTATAATTTCCCATAGCACTCATTTAATTGTTTACCTTTAGGCATACTAGTGATGTAAATATATTTAATGTCACCAAACCCTTTTAATAATACAAGTTATTGTAAACTGATTTCTTCCCTACTTTATATAATTGCTTCCCCAGAATCTGTAACTATTTAAAAAATACTGTCCTCCTTACAATTTATGCCTGTGGCTTGTTTTCATGATGGAAATTTCTTTTGGCCAGGAGTCCAAATTTAACCTACATTAAATCCCTATTTAAACTAAGCACTCACATAAGCACTTCTCCCTACCACGTACAATCCTAACCATTATGCTAGCTACCAAAGCATCACTCACCAAAATCATTAACGACAATTTTGAGTAACAAATGTACATGGAGATTCACAACCCTATTCACTTACCACTCTCATCCAGTAGGTCCTCCTCGTCATCCCCATCATTGTCTTCCTCCATCGCCTCCTCCTCATCTTCCTCCTCCTCCTCTTCCATATCCTCCTGCTCCAAGTCCGGGTCCAGGTCCGGATCACTCCCTGAGATTGACTCGTCTGACATGATTCCCAGTGGTGCTCCTTGTGCATTACCTGCTCATGTTCTACCGTGAGGCAGCCCTGCAAGAAAAGAAAAGAGGTACATAATGAACTCAGTAAATCCCAACCTTTGAGCCTCAAGGCTCAAAATCACAGCAGGATTACTGCATATAAACCTACAAATCTGCCATCAATCTTTTAAATAACAGTTATATCACACCGTGCATAAATTCCTGTATAGAAAATGGATGCCATAAACAATGTATCATAATGATACAGGCCCCATCAGAATCAATATATTAACTAATGGCCCAAAAACACCTTTTTCTTGGTATCCTTGACATGTACACAGCAGAAAGAATCATGTCAATGTCTGATTATACAAAGATGTAAAAATAAACAAACTAAATGAACAATTTTGGAATACTGCCATTCAAACATTGAGCATAGAAAAAAATGGATCAGTCTCACAGTACGACATAGATTCTTGTTACCTTGACCACCAAGCACCACAAACACCATTGCAGTATGCAGACCATGGGGCACAGACAAAAACCACCCTCCTGACTTAGCTGCAAAGGTCACCTGGCCACTCATCACAGCCTGGCTGAAGCCTCTGTTCCAGTCAACAAAACAGAGACTTCATTACCTTAATAACATTGCAGACAGAAGACAACAAAGATGCAGTCTGTAAAGGTTGTATGTCCCTTTGTAAAGGAGGGTAAGAAGAAGAGTAAACATGAAGGAAGAACAGATCAGAGAGAATTTGCATTTCCTTTCTCCGAAGGACTGGAGTTGGCTGTACATAACTCCTCTGTTACACTACTTCAGTGCATCACAACAGAAACCATGATAAAAAACAATAGTAAAGACTAAAGAGAGGGCCATGGCAATCATGAAGTCGCAGGTTTATCTGTTCAGATCATGCACTGTCACTTCTGAACAGTAATGAAGGCTCCTGGGTACTGCTCTTCCACAAACTAATATGGATTAAAAGAAAGAAAACACTACCAAGAAAGGAAAATAAAGCAAGCATCTTGATCTCAAGGAGCATAAAGCAATGGATATGTTAAAAAAATCAAGCCCCAGAAGAATAACTACCCACTCATTCCCCAGAAAGTTTTAAAGAAACACAAGGGAAATGTTTCCTTTTCACTTATTTTCCACTGCCATCAACTTTACACCACATTCCCAGAGTAAACTATAAAACATTTGAGAACTAATCAGTCACTTAAAGAGAAAAACGAAAACAAAAAAAACACCAAACTTCTAATGAAATAAGGCAGCATATATATCCACAAACACTTCCAAGAGCCAGAGGAAAAAAATGTTATTTTTATCTGTCTTTCAGCAGTAACTAGAAGAGCTCAGAAATTTGAAGGTTAAAGACAACTAAACACTCCTGTAGCAGGGCTGAAAATCTAACTGTCAAGTAAGCTGAATTATTCCAGCTGAAGTCATCAGTTCCTGCTTTGCCTCTCTCAGCTCCTGAATAACACTGAAGAGTGTCTGAAAGGAAATAAACACAAGGGAAGAACAGGCTTTGTGGAGATCGGTACTGGAACAGAAAGCCTTTCACCACCAGGGCCCAGGCAGACAACCAGTCCCTACACATGTCACATAAAATAAGTTGGCTTAGGCAAACAGATGGTGGAAAAGGCCAAAATCTAAATTAGCTCCAGTGGAACTGTGCCAGTTTACACAACGCCACAGCGATTCATTCAGCTCTGTGCTCTGCTGGTCGGCAGGTACCGAGCCCAGCCACTGCCAGCTTGCTGCAACATGGTGACCCCCAGCACTGCAAGGTCCAGGACCACTTACTTTGTGACCTCTGGTGACTTCAGCCAAGGACTGTGGACACAAAGCAATCTGTTATCAAAAGTTTTCCTTGACAAATGCTTTGCTGAAATCTATGTGTATTTCAAAACAGTGGCTTCTTTTTAAATAGCAAGTGCTCCCTTCCAGCTGATACTCAACCCCAAGGAAAACAAACATTGTTTTACTCCTTAGAGGTTGTACTCAAACCTGCAATTCTGTATCTGCTTGTGTTTCCTTGAATTTCAGGAGGAGAAGGCCAGTAGGTTTACCTTCATAGGTCTCTGCTGGTTACCTGGGATTTCAAAGGGATGTACAACTTATGTTGTCCATACAGTGATATAAAGCATGCTACCTGCTAGAAACTGTACCAGTGGAAGCATATTTTTTAAATTCCATGTTTTACTATCCCAGCAAACTAAGCACCAAAAAAAAACCCCAACCAAATAAAAATAATCAATACAAACACTACTGAAATTCTTATCTACAAAACATGAAAAGCAGAAGTGCTTTAATGTCACTATATGCTCCAGTTCAAAGAATGACACACAATACAGTTTCTTCCACCAGTATCCTCCTCTGTGTCATGTCTCATGCCTCACCAACCTTAAAAAAACCTGCTACGAAACACTTCCTGAAAATGGTCTGAAGGAAGACACACAGGTTCTTGCATTTCTATAAATATAATCAAACCCAGCGGAGGGCAGCTATCTTCAGAATGTACAAAAGTACAAAAAGGGCTCTGATCTAAGTTTTATTTTTGTTTAGCAGTAAGTACACGTTCTTTCTAAGTTGGCTTATTCATCCAACTCATTCAGCAGCCCCAGACATAGGCAGGAGAGTTAAACAGAAGCTTTTGAAAAGAACTACATCTTGCAGAAGCTGGCTGAAACAAAGACAGTTAACTCCTCTGTGCCTATTGTCCCGCTGGTGTCTCTTCCCATCCTGCTCCTCAGCTACAACAGTGGCTCTCCATTGCCATTGGGTAAGCCCAGGTCTCAGAAGGGCTCCCACCCTGCCCAGTGGCACCGTGAACACACAGCAGGGCCACGGCACAACCGGCAGGTAAGGCATTACACAGTTGGGAAACTGCCCTCGTTTCTCACACTGATCTGACCCAGTTCAGAGCCTTCCACCAAGGGGAATTATGCAAGAGGGCCAGATTGTAGCTGTCACTACTGTTTTATGGATGAGTTATTCCAACCTGCCCCATCTCTTGCCTTTGCACACACAGGTACACCTTGCTCAACATTTAATCACTGCAGAAAGGGCACTTTGTGAGAGATAAACAGATTACCTCCAACTAATCAAAGTTACCATTTGTCTGGACTTTTCATCTGTCCAATGTTAGACCAACCCGTGAGTCTCCTGCCCTGCCACAAAAAAGGGGAGTTGCACCCCAAGTGGTATGCCCTAAGGAGGGTGACCAGCACCTGGAAGGCTGGTAAACCAAGCCTGTGTACAACAGAAAGCCAGAAGTCCACACAGCACAGTGCCCAGCTCAATACATGGTGAGGCCACTGAGAAAATGGGGTATTAGGTGAAACACTGCAAAATTCTTCTTGCTTACTTAAGGAGGAGGAAAGAGCTGTCAAGTTTATCCTACCCAGGATCAACCACACATCAAATTAACATCCAAGACAGCCTCTCTTATCTACTGTGTCCTCTCAGTAGTAAGCCAAACTACTAAGTGAAACAGCAAACACTGAGAGATCTGGTGACTGTCCTTTTCTGCACCACATCGTTACTTTCATCAAAGGACTTATCAGCACTATAAAAACTAAGCTATTCTTTAATTAGCTATTACGAATACAAACAAGTAAAAAGGAAGGATGCAGGACAGGGCAGAATGGAGTCCTTCCCCACCTGAGCAAGGAGTGGCTTTACAGAAGCTCTTTGCCTGCTATGGCACAAGTGATTTAGGCACAGGACATGCTCATTCCTGCATACACATCCATCCCATACAAATCCCTTCAGAAAGGGCAGGTTTAAGACTAATGCTACTATGGTACTGAATAGTAAAGAGGATTCCACCACCTCCCCAACCTCCAGGCAAGCACAGTATCTGGGACTTATCAAGACTTGTCCCTTAAAAACTGTTCTGTAACCAAGACTTCACGCTGGTTACTGAATCAATTGGATCAAGGATGCTGGAAAATCACAAGAGGATTTGCACAGACCACTCAACAAAACAGGTATTTCAAAGTCAGTGCTGCATAACGTTTTCAGTTTCTGCCATACAGTCATGTTTTATGGCCTTTACCTGTTTTTTGTTTGGCAGCAAAATGGTTGGTTGAGGCTGTAGGATTCCTCTTACACACTCGATGCACACACAAACACTTCAAACTGGATGTATACAAAAGCAACTGCTGGCTCTTTGGGAGAAATCACATCCTTATGCTAGATTGCTGTTAGCAGTTTTGGTACCTTATAGGCAGCCTTCAGTCACTAATGGAAAATCATTGTAAAGCATACAGATGGATCACTAAAGAAGTAATGAGCTTAAACTTTTCTTCATGATATAAAAGTCTTGTGACAGTTTGCAAGTAATAACTGGCAATTTTATTTCAAAATAACAATGAATATTTTTCTGTTCAATTTGAAAATCCAGTAAGAAATAAGCCTGACATCAGTGGGTTTGGACAGTTTGATTACAACAAAAAGAACTTGTCTAATTTACATTATGTAACATTAACATCTCTAATTTACTTTATCACATAAACAACAGCAGGGAAGGGGGGAATCACTTAAAAGGGAAAGTATTATCTCAAACAAGAGCCAAGAGTGTTAATGGCCAACACTAGACTAGCAGATTCCTTAAGTTTGCTTTGTTAGAACTTAACAAGGCTGAAAAATCAATAGAAATTTCTTTCCCCTGATGATGACCCCCCACAAACTGCATTTAAAGCCATCCTTAATTGATTACTTTGTGATTAAAATATCTTCTTCCTTTGCAGCCCAAGACATTAATACTTGAGCAATACAGGTTTTCAGATGTGACTGGCAGGTAACTGGTTGCCACACACTGCTAGCTGGGAAGGAAGAAAACAGTTCTCCTCCTTTATGTCCTCTTGTCCCAGTTGTAACAAAACCAAGTGGCATTGATCCCCTCTCTAAGTGATATGTCTCTACAGGAATATTAAACTGAAGAAAGGGAAAAGTAGCAGCCTGTAAAATCATAAATTGGAGAGCAGGTGCTCTCTCATCTACCACTGTGACTTGTAGGGAGCAGAATCAAGAGAAAAAAATTAAGTTACAGGATCTCTTTTATTCTCTCCAGGGAAACAATCTCCTTCCTAAAAGGCACCACAGTAATCACAACAGCCTAAAACTGGTTGTTCCCTGACAACAAAAACAAAAGCTGCTGCAAGAAGGGGTGGGAGAAAGCAAAAAAAACCCAAAACCCAACACCCTAAAACCAACCCATAAAGAAAAAAAAGGGAGAGCTAATTCTTCCCCTCTGCTGACATGTCAGCACTGGAACAGAGAATGTGACAATGAACATTACATAAGGCCTGGCTCCCACTGCGATCCGAACAAAAAGAGCTAGCGCAAGTCAACGGCAGCATCTGCAGATCATTGCACAACCTGGGCTGGTGGCCGCGCTCACCACACACCCGCCTCAGCCACCAGCCACTGCCCCAGCCTCCTTTCGTCTGCAGGTCTGAAGGGGTGGGGGTGCACCCACTGCCAGGACTGTCAACTCCTGGGGAACTTTCAAGAAAAAAATTGAATAATCTTCATAAGACATCAGTGCTCTCTTCCACACAAACTTTCTAAGGCACCGACAAGCTCTCTACCTCTGGACAGAGCCACCAGAAATGGGCAATCTGCTTTGTTGGTATACATGTTTGTATAGAATTATTTGCCTGAACAATGTTGCATCAGTTTTAAAAGCAATCTTATTTAATCATATTAAAGAAGAAACTGGCTTCTTACAAATCAACTCTCCTTTGAAATACTCAAAACGTCCTCACCAGTGAACTGCTCTATCTAGAAGAGCATTTTGTTTTGTACTCCACAGAAGTTCAGGCTATCTGAGGTAAGAAGCACGTGATCAGTTTTGCTTCCAGCAATTACTGATATTCATCTGGATCAACACCATCACAAATGAACAAAAATTTTGTCTCTTACTTCACAGAATCTCCATTTATGCTTTTAGCTCTGGCATTTCTGTATAAATGGCACTTGCATTCCCTGCTAAATAAAATGTTGAGAAAAGGCAATTTTCCTTCCCTGATCACTGTTCCTGCTTTCAAAGCAAAGAGCATTTCAACATAAAAGCCACTTTCAAGTGTGCTTTTGCAGTTTTTGCCCATGTTGCTAGAGCTATAGAAAAACAACCAGTAGCTGTGACTGGAGTAAAATCCCAATAAAATATTTCAAATTATGGGGAAGACTTAATAGTAGAGCAGAGCATGTCAGGATTCCAAATTATAGTCACAGTATCACAGAATCACAGAGTATTAGGGGTTGAAATGGACCTTGGAGATCTTCGAGTTCAACCCCCCTGCCAGGCAGGATCATATCATCTAACATATAATCTAACACAGGTCACAGA
>JANHGL010024578.1:0-15800 GCA_024611195.1 Ceyx melanurus | reverse complement strand
AGAGTGGTAGGGCAATAACATCAGCCAATTCACTCAGCACTCTTGGGTGCATCTCATCAGGGCCCATGGACTTATGTGTATTCAGCTTAAGTAACTGGTCCTTAACCCAGTCTTCATTGACCAGTGGAGAGTCATCCCTCCTCCAGGCTTTCCCCCCTTCAATCAGGGATTGCAGTTCACAGGGGTTGGTCTTAGAAGAAAAAACCGAAGCAAAGAAGGTGTTCAGCAACTCTGCCTTCTCTGCATCCTCAGCTATCAAGACTGATGTCTCATTCAGCAGTGGCCCCCACACTTTCCTTATTCTTCCTTTAAAGTCAATACATTTTATATAGCAGATTAATTTTGGACTAATTTGCTTACCCTGCATTAATGATAACTATTCTCAAATTCCAAAAGATATTTTAGAAGTCAGCTCATAGGAGAGGCTTGCCAAGCCCTCTCCATGTACATAGACTATGTCAAGATATGAGCCAATTCCCACAACAAGGAAGATCCAGATAACTGAAAGATCCCTCTACGAGTTTAAGCTCTTGTTACACACAGGTGCCAGAGAAGAAGTTATGTAATAAACTGAGAATAAATTACATAAACAGGAGCAGTGGAACAGAGAGGAGTGAAAAGGGAAAGAGTTAATCCCCTCTCAAGTAAGACAGTCACTGTCACTCAATGAAGCCAAGCTGGCTTTGGTCACTGTGATATGCTAGCACTGTGGCTTACTTCCTTGAAGTGTATCTCACAGAAACAGACTGATACAGCTCATAAAAGATGGTTTTATCTTTCAGAATGAGGAAAATTTGATATTTTCCAATGCTGAAAAGCCTGGTTGATCTACCCTGTTTTCTTATTATTGCCCCGTCCACACACTCCTCTTCCTTTGCCTCCCAGAGAAGGACATTTCACTACTGGGGGATGATTCACTACCTTTGATTGTGTCTCTGCTCAGGAAACAAGCTTTCCCATCAGCAGCAGTCCAGGGCAACCCACCATCCCCTGTGAGAGCCACGCCAGTCACACTGCTTGCTGTCAACCACAGATCATAAAGTAAACAAGACTTAACTCTTCCTTTGGTCATATGTCTGCACTTCACTACAAAGAGTTGTAGAGGCCTGGAATCATGTTTTTGATGCCTCATCTTTCATACTCTTCAGAACCGGACTTAACACCTGAGCTTCTTATAGAGTTTTCAGAAAAACTGAGAATTCAAGACAGCTTTGTTCCTCTATAATCCCTAACCCACCACTAGCAACCACCTACAGTTTACCAAAGAAACCTGAATACAAGTGAAAAAAGAAAGAAGAAAACCAAAAAATCCTCAAGTAGGAGGAAATGGAAATAAACAGCTTTGAACTCACATGATATGAAGATGACAATTAGCATATGTTAGACCCAAGTTGCCCCAATCTGTCAAGCAGCCAGACATTTAACTAATTTTTATTGGATTTCACTGTCGATTAGAAACCCATTAAAGGATTAAAAACTGTCAGAACCATGGGCTTCTTTCGGAATCATTCCTTCCAACAGAACATTCTACTTGTATAGTGCTGGAAAACCTTACATTAAGTACCACTTAAAAAGGTCACTTTGCTGATGGTTTTTAGAACAAAGTCACCAAAACCTGTTGATCTTTGCCTTCCTCACTACACAGGTCACAATAAAACACACCAATCCTTAGCTATCCTGTAGAAATACATTTGTTTTGATAACACTTAAGATTGACACTACAGGCAGCTCACATGGAAAGCAACTGATCAAATAGGGAATTTGGTTTTGTCCTTAGTAATGGAAGTGCAACTTTGATCGTGTTTTTCTGATTCAACCCCCCACCCCCCAAAAGGCTTGGACAGTCCTGCAAGAGAAAGAGTGCAGCTTGTGCCTCTCACTACTGCATACAAATAATCCAACACAATGTTCAGGGGATCAGTTGCATACACACAGAAAACACCTCAATTAGACACAATAAGTATTATTTCACAGAAGAAAATGAGCTATGAGTCTCCTGATACACATATTACTTGTTTACCTTATAAAATTGTGAATGTATGACTGTACATGCTTGAGCTTACCCTCAGAAGAGTTTTAAAAGGAGCACAATGCCACTTTGGCTAAGGAAATACACAAATACTAATAGAAAGGCATTATAACCTGTTGGTTACCACAGCTTACTGCTCAAAATGACCTATGTTGGGAGTGGACATTTGGGTAACAGGACACCAAGTACCATGTGAAGTCACAAGCATATCCAGTGCTCAGACAGGAAGGTGCAATTGTAAAGGGACATACTAGCAAACCATAAAAAAAAGTACTGTAGTGTGAATAAGCACAACAGCCAGCTGCAGTAGTAGCTGCTGGATACTAGACAAATCTTTTAAAAAGAGTAAAAATGTCACTATCTCCCAAATGTATAAACCCACTTAACTATGAGAAATGCTTGGAGCGTCTTTTGTAGTATTTGTTCTTCCTGAACATACAATACTGTACAGATATTCACACCCAAGGTGGATACAAATGTTTCCAAGATTCAGAAGTAGAATGAAAAAAGAGCATTCAGCTGTGATCTTCAAAAAAACCCATAACTCTGAATGAGAAAAAGAATGCCCCAAAGGTTAAGTGCAAGTTTCAGTCAACTGCTTTCCCCCAGTGACCACTTGTTCTATCAAAGCTCATTCAGCGTTTGCAAATGCTGCTTGACTGGCAGCTGTACCCAGCGAGAAAATACAGAAACAACTGCAGACAAGGCAGTTCTTCCAGTGTCCTGTTGACATGTTACCATTCCAAGTGAAGGGGACCAGACGATGGGAGAAGTCAACATCCTTACACTCAGCTGCTGATACCTCCCAAAATATAATGGGAACAGAATTTCTTGTGCCATCTCTACCCTTCCTCCCCTCCTCTTGAATTACCAGTTGGATTATTGAACTATTAGTCTTGAATCAGGGTTGCCAAGTCACTTCACTGAAGTTATCCATTTGTATAATTTGAAAAATTTGAACAGTGACTATAACTCTTCACAGAGAATCACAGAATGGCTAGGGCTGGAACTCTTGGGTACAGTTAATAGCACTCCCTCAGAGAAAACTAGTTACGTGGCACTGCTGGAGCAGGCTTACTGGCAATCCTGTAAAATCTCACTCAATTTCATTCAATATTCCTAACAGAGGGAACTAACGAAGCAAATGATAAAGACTTTCTAGAGGATGCACCTCCTAATCATACCAGAATTATATCTATATTCACAAAAAGGTTCCACACTAGTAGCAGAGGCTGACAACTCTGCATCTCACTCTGTTAAAATACACATTTCACTGAGCAGAAGTATTGATTTAGTTGAAATACAAGATCTCCTCTCTTGTTTTTTACAAGTACAGGAGTTACAAAAAAAAGCAGCACAAAAAGGCACATCTAAATTTTTTTTAAGGCAGAGTCAAAACATTTTCTTATGGAGTCTGCATGACTAAGCAGATCACCCACTTTCACAGTGTTCTCTACTCATTATTTGGGTCTTATTTCTCTCAAGTAGTTAACTATTGTCATTATAGAATAAACAAATACAGATCACATAATAAAACCTTAGCTACTCACATTCCTTGGAGAACAGGATGTGAAGTTACAGTGGACAAAAAGTGAAAAATGCTGCCTAGGGTCCTAGGGTAAATCTTACTATGTATTGCCCAGAGTTAAGAGCTTCCCCCAGAAATTATCTTCTGAAGATAACAAGACCACATCCTAGGATTGAAAGGGAAAGGAGAAAAAAAATTGGGGCGGGGAATGGGACATGGACAAACTAACAAACAAAACAACACAAAAAACAAACCCACAAATACACCAAACAAAAATCCCACAAAACAGCAAAGGAAACCAACACCCCACTTCTTTTGGGATAACAACTTTTCCACAAATATCTCATCTCAGAGGTAGCTAACTTCTTCAGCCCCAAATCTTGTCTATTCTCTGCAATAATCTTAACATCTAGTTTTCAAGGCAATTGCTTCATCCTGTTTAGAGCTTGCAGTGTTCTTCATAAACGAAGTGTGGAAAGGCACTGACTTTGTAAGGTTTTTTGGTCGTGTTCCCTCAAATTATTGACACTGACGGACATGAAACTTAAAACCCAACTGATGACACCACTCCTACAACTTCTTAAGAAAATATTCTTTGTTTCTGCTGCCTCCCACACCCCCAACATCCCCTGCAAAAACAATCTGACTTTTCTTATATCCTGTGCCCGGAAGCTCGTGTTTGGTTGCTGAGGTGCACTCCATAACCCTGGCATTTTTTTCAAGGAAGGAATATCCAACTCCTGCACTGCTTCTTGAAAGGAGAAGCCACAGCCAGGCACCTTTTCACACAAATGTTAAGCAGCAATGCTGCACAAGTAATCTAAAGCTTTGGACAGTTAATTTACACTACACATGCTGCTGCTTTTGCTTTCGTCAGCAAGCAATGCAAATAATAAATGCAAAGGCTAAATAAAAGAGAATGATAAGCAGAAGATGGCAACCAAAACCTGAAGCCAGTGAAAGACAGTGACATGCCCTGACAGTGACAGACAATTTTCAGATTCCACAGGCACCAGAAGGGTAATAAACATTTGGCCTTGATTAAATTACCTATTTTCCCTCTTGCTGCTTGCAGTTTCTCAGGCCTCAGCCATGCTCTCTGCAGCAGCTGCTCTTTTCCACTAGCATACCATTCACATATTGTGCCAGCACAACTATCTGCATGGCTGGACAGCAAACTGATTCAGCTGAAAAACAACCAGGAAGGAAAATTCAGCTCCCAATGCAATTTATTACATAGTTGCACAAACAACTGTGCAGGCAAAATGGCAAAAAAAGTTGGGGGTAGGAACAAGCAACCCTAGGTATGGCCCAAACAACCTGGCATTACTGCCCACAGGGCCATGGTCAAGGAAGACAGAATACTGATCCAGTACAGGGGACAGACAGCATTTTGCCAAAGTTTCCTCACCTTCATTACAAACACTGATCAAAAGGGTGGTAGTGTATCTGAGGTGAGACACGAACATTCTCATACTTCATTCACTCAATTGTCCTCTTCTTTAAATAGTCATGGCATCACTATGTGGTTTGTGTGGTGAGGTATCTATTTCTGAAGCTCATTTTAGGTTTTTTTAATTGAAAAATCAATGCAATTGCCACTCAAAGGACAAAAGTAGCATAAATTGTATCATCCAGTTAGATACCCTTGATACCTGCATCTCACTCTCCAGAGCAAACACTTTTAAACTGCCCAGAGCTTAAAGCAAAATACTGACAGACCTCCTCATGCAAGTCCTTAACATTTATCCTATTTAATGACAGCCTCTTAGAATAGGTCTCTGCAATTACATGTGTGAACTAGTATTAAAGGGGCAGAGAAATGATAATGCTCCTTTCTGGAGAGGAGAAAGATAAACTGCTCTGACCTGGAGAAACTGGTAACTAGCACTGTTTCTTCAGGTCAGGGAAGGTCCTCTCCTAAATGAACTCCAGTAAGACTCGTGAAAGGAACACTTTTACATTATGACAAAGGATTGTGATGCAATCTGCACCATAAGAACAAATGGGTAATTTCTTTAACCTCACAAAGTGGAAATTGCTTTGGCTGTGATGCCCTTGCCCAAGATCAAAGGCTAATTTTACTACTTGAATAAAAGATAAAAGGCTTCCTTCATCCTTTGACCTTTCTTTGTTTTCAAGCTGTGCCTTTGTTATGTCTGGGATAAGTAGATATTCCTGGGCTACCCTAGAACACACATTTTTTCAAAGACCTTCAGGGAGTCAGTATTTTGTTTTTTTCTTGATCTCAGAAACCTGCTGTCTGCTTAAAAGGCACTGCTCCTGGCAACACATGGCTTTCTCCACCTGGGGACTAAACTTCCAACAAGAGCAGGGCCCTCCAACCCATCCTTTGCAACCAAGGGCCACTGTGGAGTTCTGCCCAAACATACATACCAGTATAAGGAGCCTCTCGTGCATGTTCCCTGATTGCTCTGCACTCACTTCACTCAGCACCTGAACTTCACCCAAACTGCTCAAGGAGGCATCTTTGTCATAAAGTCCTAAAAGCCTCTCTCATCCCTTCTCCTAGGAATGAAATGGTAAATCCAGAAACTGCTGCTCTTGTTCTCCATTTTCTGACACCAGCCACAGGTAATTCCCACATTTTACAACTTCATACTAAACAATGTCACAGACAAGTGAAGATATGGGTGAGCAGAGAAGAGACATGACCCCTCAGAACCCCTAAGGAGTCCTGTAACTGTCTGGTACATGATGCAGGCAGAGTTCCAGCACTGTAGGACAAAACAAAGCAGAAAAAACACGGAATCTTCTCCTCGCAAGTTCTACAATCTTCCCCTATGCCCAAAATTTAATCCAGACTCATGGACAATTAACTCTGTTTAATTAATAACCATTTTTATAATAATGGTTAAATAATAATATTAAGTTATATCATAAATAATAATTTAATAACCATCTTGCCCTTCCATAAGTAATAAGAGAGGTGGAGTTAGCTGATAATCTGATGGGGAGCAGCAGCATGAAACTGATGGGATTTCACAGAGGAATGGTCAAAAATTGTTTGCTTCCCCTCTACCCCATCCATTTTATCATGCTTTTTTATTTTCTAAGACAGTAAGTCCAAATCAAAAAGCCACCCATGAAGAAAACAAAAATCTGTAAAAGTTCAAAAAGCCCATTAAAGGGTAAGCTTGAGGGTTTTTTGGCTAGCACAAAACAAATACAACCTAACTTGAAACCTGAAGACAAAAAAAATGAAGACAAAATAGCAGTATTATTTTTATTAAAGGAAAAAACATCAGAAATTTCAAGTTTCAAAATCATTTACTGTAAGGTGAAGGTGAGGT
Source organism: Ceyx melanurus (assembly GCA_024611195.1). NCBI lineage: Eukaryota > Metazoa > Chordata > Aves > Coraciiformes > Alcedinidae > Ceyx > Ceyx melanurus. The sequence goes on along the minus strand of JANHGL010024578.1, from coordinate 8,929 downwards.
TCTTTTTACTAAGTTGAAAAAAAATGCAAGTTGAAGTTTAAAAGGAAGACTGGTAATTTCTGGAAATCTAGAAAGCACGTCTGTATTCAATGTGGGTTTTTTTGTAGCAGTTTGGAGTTTTCTTATGGAAATCTGGGAAAATTGTTAGCTAAAATGCAGCTTTTTTTTTTTAATCTCTTGCTCTACTGTAGTTCATGTGGTGCCTTTTTTTCACAATAACAGCTGTAGCTAAAGCAGTAAGGCTTGAAAATCTAGAGAATTCCATTGAAAGTACATGACCATATATTTTAATGAAAACTGTATTCCAAAATATTTAAGAACTGAAATAGACCAGCAAGTGATTTAGAAATAGGATTGTTACTTTCAGAACCATTTTAGTTTACAATAATTACCTTTAAGAGGAAAAACAGAGGAAGAAGGCTTGAGTTTAAGCTCTGCATCCTCCCAATGCTAGTCTGCTGTGGAGGCTGACAGCCCTCCACGATGACATACAGAGCTCAAAAAATGTTGTCTAGACTATGATTATAATTTATCATTATTGCCTTCTTCTTGCCAATCACTCAGGACTAGACGACAAGTTGTATTAACTCTCCAAAGCTTGCACTGAGGCATGAGACCACAGGCCAGATGCAAGACTCCCTCAGTGATGCACCTGCCTACAACAATCACAGGCAAGGAGAAAAATGCACACGTGGGTAAGGACTTTTTAACTTAAGACTCCTAGAGAAGAAGCAACTGTAAAGAGAAGCCAGAAGACAACAGAAAAACAAAACAAAACAAAACAAAGAGTCCTTGTAAGAATGCAAGTAAAAGAAAACTTCACTTAAAACCCCTTCTGCCTCCCTTCATTGCTTTCTCTTTGTCAGCAAAATGGGTCAGACAGGATAACAGTAAGGACAGCGAGAGATACAGAAGGATAAAGACACTTCTTCCAAGAGGCAAGGAAATTCAAAGATTAAAATATAAACAGCTTCTCCAACAAAAGGATTTTATCTCTATGTCACCTGCACAGGACAGCCCAAAACTGCCAAGAAAAGAATACAAGACTTTCCTTGTCTTGATGAAATAACAAAAAGTAATAGAGGAGGAGAAGGTAGCACTTGGCTGGAAAATGCTCTGAGAAGGTGACTTCTTCCAGCAGGACAGTGTTTTTCAGAGATATTTGCAATAGAACCTGCTCTGCTCCAAAACCAGACAGCTACTTGTATATATTACATCTTGATGCTTGCTGGAAAGATCTTTTCTGTGCAAGTGCTGTTCAGTGTATGCACTGATTTCTTACCGAAGTCAAGGAAGCACCTGGGAAAAGGCAGTCTAGCAGCAATCTGCCACAAGCAAGGCATCCAGCTCCTCCAGGCTGTTTCCCACGGTCCTTCCTCCCCTCACATGACCGGCATGTGCTCGTCCTGTGATAGGGGAAAAGATCAAGATGTCTGGAAAAGTGCCTAACAGAAGCAGGCTGCTGTCACGACTAGGAAAGTTCCCATCACAATCCCAGAAGGGTCCCAATTGTCCTGGTGGGCCGCTGACAATACACAGGAAATCGACCATCTCTGCCATAATGGCCAGGGCACAAGAGAATTCCGTTTTCTTTTCCTCCCTATGTCCTTCACCACTTTTTTTCCTCCCTATGTCCTTCACCACTTTGTCAGACAGAACACAACAGAAATCACCCCTTTTGGTAGACAAGAAACATGCCAATTTCATACTGGCAGAGAAACACAAGACACTGAATCCTCCCACATTCACTCTCCAAACTACCTGTCACCATAAGCACAGTGCAAATTCTGACCCCAGTGAAAAGGTAAGTTTTACAGAGTGCAGCGACTTAGTCCCCAACACTGAAAACAAAGAGTTTACCTCTCATTACTGGTAAGTAAACTTCTTAAGAGCATACTATCAGATTTTTGCGGAAAAACATTCAGGAAACAGCCATCCCTGTTCAACACTGCTGAAATGGACAGTGCTTCCCAAAAAAAAAAAAAAAAAAAAAAAAAGAGAGATCACAAACATTTGATTTAATTTAGGTACACGGTTCACATGAGCACATTTATTCCCCTGGCAGAGAATGTATATAGATTTAAAGGAGTGCTATAAGTGAAACAACCATCAAATGTACAAATTTTCCTCGTGTATCTTCCAAATTATACTTCATCCTGACATCCTAACTCTCTTAATAGTTACAAGTATCTTCCTAATGCCTTCAGTGGTTAATCGCATTTATTGTTAAAAATCTGCCCATTTTTCTTCATTTAAAATAGTCTTTTTAACTTCCAGGCACTGACTGCTATCACATCTTTTTCCACTCAGTTAGAGATCTTGTTGGTACACAGCCTATTCTTCCCAGAGAAAACTGAGAAAATTCTACATACCTTAAAATAAGCTAAACCAACTGAGCACCTTAAGAAAAAGTTTTATAATGAGTGACTTCACCACCAAAGCAGTATTGAACACTATAATATCTTTGTTGTTTTTGCACATCTCTTTTAAAACACTAACACTAAATGCGGTCAAAATATTCCCAAATGGATTTCACTCTGCCCTTATTCAGTATTTACTGTGATTATGGATGGACATTAGTATTACAAAAAGTAATTGGTTTATTTTAGTAGTCCTCATATCTACAGTGTTACTGCAGATACTGCCATATATCTGCTCTGCTCCTGCCATCCTTTCCAAGGTCACTAGTTTCTGGAGGCACAATTCTGTATTCTAGACCTACAACCCCCAGTCTCTCCTATAACGTACATATCTTTTGTGCTCCAGCTCTATAAAAACATATGTGGCCATGTTAGACACAGTTACCCAAAAAGTTCAGAGGACACTGTACAGCTGCCATTCCTTCTTCACGCTTCACCACTCCACACAACCTTTACATAGCCCACAAATTTTATTAGCTCTAATTTCATGCTTTCTTCCAGGCCACTGACAAAAATACTACAAAGCCCCAGACCTACTACAAATCCCTGAAAAATGCTCCATTCATATTCTGTTTCCCACATCTACTATTTTTGATTTAGGTTTTGGCTCACAGAGCATACAAAAAACCATAGCTGTTGAACAAAACTCACTTTTAAACAACATCCTTATTGATTACTATTAGAGGGGCCATGGGAATACAATTAGCACACATATGCCATACTTAAGTATATGCTTGATACAAGAGCTTTAATTACAACTTTTAGATCTTCCAGAGCACTGATACCCATAAGCCACATAACAGTTTCCTCTAATTTTGAGTAAATCCTATCACCAGGCCTCCTCAAGCAATTCCTTTTTGGGAACAGTCCACTTTCCATGCTGGCTCACCTCCACTTCACAATCCCAATCCAGGCTTTGTCAGGTTCATAGATGTTGTTTGGCTCAGGGTTTGGTTGCTGACTGTTGTATTAGCGTTTGGATGCAATAGATAGAGTAACTTACTTGAAACTAATACATTTTAACAATCTATTTATTCAGGACTCAACAACTCCAAATATAATAATCCACACTTAATTGATGCTGCTATAAGACTCAGAAGAAAATCTCTGATGAATTATTAAGTCTCAAAAATATTATTTCAATGGTTCTGATGGACTAGGAAAGCTTTCTACACAAGCAAATATTTTAGGTAAAAATTGTTATTGCCAAGGGAAGAAAGTACTGTTAAGATTATGTTACCTCCACCACATTTCAGTTATTTCCTGTACTGTGCTTGCCCTACAAACTCTTTTCACCTGATCAGCCATATTGGATAAGTAATGGAGAGGATCTGTAGTTTCTGTTCACTAATTCTGCCCTGTATAGCTCTAGTTCTTTGTTAGTTAGATCAGGTCATCTTTCCACAGAGAATGCCAGAGTAAGGTGTCTGACTGTAATCTGCCAAAACACTACAAAACCTCTTTAATCACTTTTATAGGTTTAGTGCCTCTCTTAAAGCTCTTTTGTTATGTACACTGCATTGTTTTGCATGTAAGGCTTCGATCAAAGTCCTCCTCACTTTCAGCATAAGTTCTGATGTATTTGTAACACACTAAAGCATGTGGGTATATTGAGCTCTTCCAGTTCTGATTTTCTATTTATCTGCCAGCAGAAGTCCACCAGTGCAGAACCAGTTACAGTGGGAAAAGAGAGCTTCTGCTAACGTGCTTAATTCTTGGCTAGAAATTTCCCTTATTTCAATAGAAAATGTTTTGTGCCAGTTTACTGCAGCTCCTAAGGCTTCTACCAGTACAATGTGAGTCCATATGTAGTGAAAGAGGACAGTCACACCAAATCATAGCAGCAAGAAGCTGGTTCATCTCCTCAGCTCTCCAGCTTTTCACATTGATGTTCAAGAAGCTAATGGTAACTGTACTGCACAGCTCACAAACTCCTCCTAGGACTGAGAACAGTAGCGGAGGGCCCTGTTTATAAAGTTCTAATGCTGTGCTCTGCGTCTATTCTACAAGCCAGGTTGAGAGCACCTAGCAGTTTTCTGCAGCTTCATTTTTAAGCAAATGGCTACAATCTTCCCTTAAGATTTCTGTATCCTTGAAATGGTATCTTCAGTCATGAAGTTATTCAGCACTTTTCTCAAGCACAGAATCAATGCTTCCTCCAGAGGGGCGCAAGCCAGCCTTTACATCTTCTCTGACATTTGAATCGTCAGCTGCCACTAATACCTCAGTTGGGTCATTCTCCTTTCTTTGTTTCTGCATTCAAACTTGTAGATACACCTGCAGAATAGCAGCTGTGGGACAAGATGACAGGCTACTGCACATTGGAGAGCATGCTGAAAATGTTGTTATTGAAGATATGTAAAACTTTTTTTTTTTCCCCTCTCTTTCCCCCCCCTCCTTCAAATGAGTTCTAGTTACTTTCAAAGAGCTACAAGATTTTTGGAGGTGTCAGAGTGACCCCAGTCCAGCATCACTACTGAGAAGGAACAAGATTTAAACTATCCCACTGCTTTGAGATTACAATAGCACTGAAGCAGTGTCGCTTTCAGGACTAAACTGACATTCAGCTGTTTCACTTCAGACATAAAATTGAGTCAATGATGTGTCTGACCTTCAATAATTTCTAAAGCCTATCTTCTTTATTTTAAAGTATTTTTCAAAGCAACAGCTCTTGACCAATTTTTCTACCTGCATGGCTGAAAGCAACAGATAATATTTCACCCTTCTCCCCCTCCCCCAAGCTTGTTCCAACTTCAGATATACTAGTTTTGTTAGCAAATATGTGCAATAAGCATTTCCTGGTCACCACATACAAAATATTGATCAGTAACTTTCTTAGTCTTACTTAGAATGAGAACCACTACCGACTTGAAAAGAATGATGACTTCAAAAAAAAACAAAACAACAAAGTATCACCACCATATTCTCAGAAGTCCAACCAGCTTTTAAAGCTGCTTGTTAAACGTTTCCCCCCTCATGGTTACCTGTAGTTCCACCCTCTTCCTTCTTGCAGTATGTCACCACAATTGATTTCAACAAATAATTCTGCCCCCTTCTCAAACAACAAATGGTGTTACTTTATCATTCCCCTTCACCTTTAAGATTTTGTTTCTTAATAAGCATAAAACCCTGAAAAATGAACTTAAGGTTTCTAATTAAATAACAAGAAAGCAAATGTTCACTCTTTCAAACTACTCAAATGTCAGATTCTACACATGCTATTCTACAAGCCTGAACCTAAATATTAATTTCCACTACTTCTGTATTGGTGCTGGTATTTAATAAACACTGATTTGGGTGCAGAGGGAAACCATAACTAATTTATTTTTTTTTTAAATATAGATTAAAATGTTGCTTCAATACAACAAATTCCTGTCTTGTGATGAGTATTTCCTGAAAGAAACCTGGCTGTAATTAAATCAACATACTTGACAATCAGGAAAATATGCAGAAATTATTTTGTGTAAACAGAAAACACAAGTCTCAACATTATATCTGTACCAAGTATCTAGGAATATCAAATGGTACTTAACCTCTGCAGGAACTAAGTTCTTCAGAATTAAGTCTAAAATAAGAAACTTTGTTAGCAGAGACTATTTATCCTACAGGGCATTATCTCCCAAAGACTTATAAGCACCTAAAGAATAAAGTTAAAAGATATTACACAAACATAATAGCAACGCAACTATCTTCATTCTTAAAAACATTGCATCTAAATGTTTTAACTCACATCCATAAACAGCACTATTTGAAAACACACTTCCTATACTATTCTGGATTTTAATTTGATTAAACGGGATTCAACTTGATCCTCGATAAGCCTCATTTCACTGCAACTCCCTTCCTAGCCTAGTAACCTGATAGAACTCAAAAAAAGAGGGATTTGAATCAACAAAATGTTGAGTCAAGGCAACACAACAGGCAGAGCTGCTGGCTGGGAGTCACAACCACCCAGATATGTGTGACAGCAAATACTTAGGAAAGCCCAGGTAGCCAACAGTCACCACTACTGACAACTGGAACATATGGGAAAGGATATAAAAGCTACTGGTGAATGCCAAAGGTGTAATATGATACATGTGTGTACACACACACCCATATATATACACACACACAGACACGGGCTCTTTCAGAGATGTATGGCAGGAGGATGAGAGCCAACGGTCCCGTGCATGTGTGTACAAACTGATACATGCACACAGGTGTCTGTCCAGAGCAGTGTAACACAGGGAGGGCAGCAGTGCCTGGCAGCAGTGCCAGCAGAGAGCATGCTGGGCTGTGTCAGCAGCAGAGCTCGCGTGACCAAGGGAAGCAAGCGTTGCCTTTCACTGGCCACTTTTCAGACTCATCTAAAACAGAGATACACACAGATAAACCAGAATGAGTTTGGTGGAGGGCTACCAAGATGCTCAGGAGAAGCATCTTGGCACTCAGGAGAGTACCTGCTGTGTAAAGAGAGGCTGCACGAGACAGGGTTGTCCAGAGTGGAGAAGCAAAGGCTTTGAGGAGCTAGCAGCAGATCTCTGGGACCTACACAGAGGTCATCAAAAGAGAAGAGAAGGCTGTGCACAGAGGCACGTGGCACAGACACAAGGCAAACTGCAACAACAGAAGTTGTGACCTGACATAAGAAAAGGCTTTTCCCTGCAAGGACAGGCAAGCACTAAAACAGGGAAGCAGAGAGGCTGATGAACATCTGTCTTTGGAAGGTTTAAGGCCTGAACGAACAAAGGCCTGTTCTGAACTTTGTTGATCCCACTTTGAGCAGCAGGTTGGACTAGACACCTCCTAAAGCCCCTTCAAACTTGAATTATTCTCTGGGAACTTGGATCCCAGAGAACACCATAATGGCCTGTTACAGTTTTCTATGCCAGATTATGCCTCTCAAATCTCCACTAAAATACAACCGTTATCGAGATGAAACAGAAAACATATTGTTTGGTTCTTTCCTTCTACAGAGGACATGATGTTCCTCTCCAGGATCTGCAATACTTTCTAGTATCAAAACCAGAATTCCAAGAGATTTTAGGGATGCAGAAGTTAACAGTTAAACTTAAGCACAGAATATGTGGAAGACTGATTAAACAGTCAGCTTTTTTTTGTTTTTCTGGGGATGTGGCATTCAGTCCTAAGGCACTGTTCACCCAGAAAATATCACACATCCACAACAGTTCTTCCTTAAGGCAGCAATTGTATTTTTTTTCTTGTAAATTTCACCTTCATCATCTAGCATTTATGAATAGCCCCTATATTCTGATGCTGATAAGGTCACAGGATAAGAAGTCATTTTGTTCTTCCTGTATGTTCAGGATGTGTACCTTCGCACCTGGAAAAAGAAGCCTCACTTAGCAAACCAAGGGCTGGTCAGAGCTCCCTTCAGAAACACCTGCAGTAGTCCAAGTAGACTGGCTTGTTTTCAACCCTCTGCTGGGTATTATCACTACTAAAACAAAGGCTGTTTAGTCTATTTTGCATTGAAGCAGAGAGTGCTCACAAGGGAGTTTATCCTAAGTCAGGGAGGGGAGTTACCCTTTTCACCCAGGCAGCAGGAACATCTTAAGACAAGAAAGAAGTTTATGCAGAAATTTCCCATAGGCCAAGTGATTATTCACTAGCCAAAATGCTTGGATAAGTATACAAAGAATATCCAAAAAAGAATACCCAACGTTAAGTTAAAAAGGCAAGCAAATGTGATAATTATCATCTCACTAACATTAAAAAGGGGGGGAAAAAAAACCTCCATTTTTTCCTTTTACAGTTTTTGAGTTGGTTTATTTTCTAAAAAAAAAAATAATCCCCACCTGCATATAGAATAAAGTGATGTACTAAGAACTTTTTTAAGCACAAATTTTGTATAAATCGATGAAAAGACAGGAGTGGAAACGAATGGAGTTTATGAACATCTCTCCAAGGTAATCACCAGAGCATCCAGTCACCAATATAACCCATCAGCTAAAGCAAACCCTTAACTACTCCATGGAGGAAGCAAGTTAAAAATCAGTCAGAGAGGATCAAGTGAGAAGAAGAAACAGTTCAACACATCAAGCCTTCCCCTCCAAAGCTCACCAACAAACCTCACGCAGACTCCAAATCATTACTCTGTGTCTCTTTACCAGTCCTAAAGATCGCCGCTGCTCAGTCACAGAGGAAGCGCGACAACCACGGTAGCCAGGCACAACTGGACTCCGCCAGGGCCCTCCGGCTCAGATCTCCGCTTCCCGCACGGGCCGGCAGCCGAGGGGCCGCGACACCCCACGGGAGGCAGGTGCGGTGCCCGCGGGCGGCTCGCACACGCTCCCCCAGAAAGAATCAACTCGCCTAGGCCCCGAAGCGCGCCATGCACCGGCCGAAACTCGGCGAAATGCTGAGCGGGCCGAGCTGCGCTACCGGCCCCGAGGCCCCAGGTTCGGGGCCGGCCGCCCCGGTCCCGCGGCAGCTAGCGGCGCCCGGGGGCCGGGTGCAGTCCCAGCCCGACACGCACTCCCAGGCCGCGCTCCGGGCCCGGCACG